>JAXQQM020087422.1:0-298456 GCA_034641835.2 Pinus albicaulis
TTGCACCTTAAATGATTATATACTTGTTGTATATCACAGTTTAAAATGTTTATTTTTTTATCTTTTGTGAATGCAAGTACAACATTTGCAAATTTGTAATGTGTACATATATTTATGCCCTGCATATCTCAATATAGGGGATTTTTTGTTATTGGGAGATTGTGTAGATTATATCACCATATATGTAATTGTTGTAGATTTACATTCAATCAAAATGGATTGTACCTGATATATATATATATATATATATATATATATATATATATATATATATATATATATATATGTATGTATGTATGTATGTATGTATGTATGTATGTATGTTTTAAATTTGGTTAATTTTTAGATCTAAAGTTGAAACAATATTAATGCTTTGCTCCTTCCCTATAAAAACCAATTGCTTCATGTTTTTTCATGATTATCAACTGATGGATATAATCAATGTTTTGGTGGTGTAAAATAGGATTCGTAGAACTCTACACACTTGAATATATTATCTTTACATTTAGATCATTAAATGAGTACATAGCAGTTGTGTAACCTTAGGGGAAATTTAGGTATATTTCCCCTTTACTTTCAACTATGTGACAATAGTGTTTTTCTAGCTAATAGGAGTTGTTATTATTCCTAATTTAATTTCTTTAAGTCTGATTTTTGAACCCATAATGAGTTCTTGAGTCTTGTTTCCACCTCAAGACTTGAGGGAACGAGATGTTGATCAGTCCAGGAAGGTTTAAAACAAATAACTCAATGGTACATTAGATAGGATTTATTGATTAATTTGTGTGAACCTTCCACTGAAGGTATTCCAATTGTTGAATTCTAGCAGATGAATCTCCAATGTAAACCAATGGTGATGCAATTTTTCTATGTTTTTCCTATGTAGGACTTTCTTTATGCAGTGATTTAGGTATTTAGCAAAGTAGATAATATTTTTCTCATTCTTCACACATATGGTGTAGTGTATCTAAGTCTATGGCCCATAATTGAAAATTAAATGTTGAGTAATTAATATTTTTTATTATTCCACCCAAAATTTTGGTGTCATTTTTAGGGAGGTGGTTAAGGGATAGAGCCTCGGTGATTTGGTTTTTTTATTGGATTCCCCAACATTTAAGACTCATAGGCGGATGAGAGGTAAGAACCTACACTACCACCTTAGATGTGCCCCATAAACCCTTTTCATGTTGGTAAGCATGTTCTTTTTATTGCAAATAAGTTTTTTTTCCATATCCTAGTGTGACTTTTTTCAGCAAATAGAGTTCTATTGATGTTGACGGTGTTGATATAACCATAAGCCTATAGTCTAGTTTTCTTCTTTCACCTTGTTTTTATACTTGTATTTATTTATTTTATTTTATATGACCAAGAAAAGGTCCTAAGGGTAAATCTGTTTTTCCTAAAATCTCTCTTTCTAATGGTGGATCAGTTGCATGTAAATTTTCTAAGAAAACCAAAATAATTGAAGATATAAGCTTGCACTTGGAGTTCAAAGACAAAATATTTGGATTATATAAACCCATAGTTAATAAGAGGGTAGCCACCAATATTGACTCATTTTGTTTAGTCGAGCTAGCAAGCATGAAAAGGCAAAAGTAAGAAATTAATCATATTGAGTGACCACTTTTGGAGATTGAATATAGTCTATTTGGGAACAAAAATATGTCAGATGAAGAGGAATTGCTTAGAGAAGGACATGGTGAAGGACATGGAGAAAATAATGCATAGGAAGAAACAAATTTTGGATTCCCTACTTTGGACCTTGATACAATAGTGTAGATGAACAATATTTTTTGTTAATCCTACCACATTTTTATGGTAAGATTCACGAAGATTCTGATGTTTTTTTATTTGAGTTTGAAATTTTGTATACGATCTATGATTACTCATCTTATGCTAAAAATCTTAAATGATTTCTTGCTATCATTAATGATGCAACTTCAATTTAGTTCATGGTGTTGGGAGGAAATACTATTTGGACATGGGATGGAATGAACAAAGTATTCCTTCAAAAATGTCAAGATTATTTCAAATCCCATGATTCGAGGGAAGAGATCTTTTAGGTGACACATAAAGAGTATGAGAATATTGAAGACTATCTAGAATTTTTTTTATAATAATCTTGAGTGGCCCAAGTAGTAGAAATTAGACCCTCATATTATTATGACTATCTATCTAAGGGGCATTTTAGATGAATCTATTAATGTGTTAAATATTTTACGTCACGCATGAGAAATCCTATTAGAAATCAATAATTTGAAGTAGGCTTGAGGGGTATTTTAAATATACTAAAGGAAGTGGGTTCCATTAATTCAATTATTTGTTTTCATAGGTTGTAATTAGGCTATAGAATTTATAATTAAGATTTATGAATGTACATATCTTGAAAGTTTGTAGAGATATAGAAGGGGAGCGAGTGATTTTAGATATAATTCTCATGATATTGTGAATCTAGGGCTCAAACGTCAATTATGTGGAGAGAATAGTGGATCCAACATTATTTATGCTTATGTATTTTTAATTATAAAATGTAAGTTTAGTGTGTATTTTGGAGAAACCATTTCAATGGAGATCATGTTTGCATGAATTGATTGTAATGTAATTTATACCTCACGAAATGGTTGAGTGAGGGTTAGGTTGTGGAATAATAATAATAATAACAATTATTTAATATGTCATAACTCTTGAATTGATTTTGTGTGTGCTACACATATTCTATGTGAAGTATAAATGATGAGATGATAACTATCAATCATGAGAATGATCGATGGTTGAAATCCATGAACTTTGAAACCCTATTTAAATTCCAAATTTTTATCATGTTATTACATGCTATGAGGGTCACAAGAGCTAATGGTGGTAGCAGGTGGTCACAGTCCTATTACTAAGGGGTATCTTGGGACCTTAAAATATCATAGGCATCACACAAGTCTGAAACAATGTACCAAGATTGAGTCAAGATTAACATGATATATTAATTAATGGAGTCATCAAAACCTTTTTGTCATTTGCAATCTTGGTATCGAATCTTAGTAGGACAACTGGTTTGTAGGGGTGTTGAGGACCGATGAGAAATATCCATCATTTAATGGGGATAACCAATTGAAAAGTTTCCATCAATTATAGTCTGGATCTTGGTCTTGAATATTAGGGTGTTTGAGGTTCTATATTGTCTAAGATAATGTGGGGAAATTCTGAGATCTGATAAGTCGTGGCACTAATATGACAAGGCTTTTCATCTTGGTCCTTAGATTAGGGTTTTTTTTACTAGTGTGGGCTATCACCTTGAGCTAGTGTTGTAGGAAAAATCATTGTTTTGAAATGATATCTCGGTATGTATGAGAAGGAAGTGTAAATTTGATTATTTCAATGAGTTATATCAACCTCTTTTTTTGGCCCATAACCCATAGGTTCCAACATCAATAATATTAAAAGATCAAAATGAAGGATGTCCCTAAATAGTTTCACACATACTGATGTTTCCAAATTACCTTTTTATCAAAATTTTGATTTGTTCAAGAGATACTCCCATACTAAAGCAAGGTTTGTAAGATGAGTTACGGACGTTCTCCCTCTTAGAATTGTTGTGTTAGAATTGATTTCAACAAGGTCATCGTCATGGTCACAATTTTCATATGCATGCGTGATGGATGTTTGACTTGGTGATCTTATTGTTTGTCATTGATGTATTGACAGTGAGATGGTTTTTGGCATTGGTGTCAACTCTTGAGGTCATGCACTTATTTCAACCTCATCATGATGTATATTGATGGACCATGGTGTGTGTCGATATGTGTTGGCATTGATGATTGATCTTATTGATGATGCCACACTTGATTACATGGTATCAGAGATGACATTGGTGTATGATGATCATATCTACATTTGATTGTAATGGTTGATGGTACAGTAGTGTGATGACTTCATGATGATGATGATGATGATGATGATGATGAAAATGTGCTATAGAGGTTTGCAGGTATATCCATATGTGTTTCAAATTTTTCATACGTCTGATGGAGAGTGGAGGAAAATTTTCCACACTTTCCAACCCTATTTATTGGCCCTTCTAGTTCAAATTTCTAGTGACACTTGAGAGGAATGTTTCATCTACTTGTATATGTCATAAAGGCCATATCAAAGTTTTGGAGGCTAGTACATGTGCTGGAGAAGACGATGCAACATATGTGAGAGGTCTTCAGCTAAAGGATTGATGGTTTCCTCCATTTTAAACATAGTTGCATGGATACAAGCCTATGGGAGTGACAAGAAGGTTGTGGATGTTGGCATGCAAGACTGTGGGAGTGGTTATAGCCCCAGTCACATGGAGACTATGTTATGGGTGTGACTGAGCCCATTTGACGATATTTTCTACACATTCCTCATGTTTTTCAGAATGAAATTAACTTGGAAATTCTCAGAGGCTTCCATAACTATTTGAAAATGCTAGAAATTGTTTAAAAAGGTCATATCATGCTTTGAATGCATTTAGTGCACTAGTAGTGACCTTAGTGCATTGATTTTGTCTAATTTGTGCACCTTTGATCCTAGCCTCAAGCTCAATTTATGTCTACATGTTTTCTATACTTTATCTTAGAGCTATGTGATGGTTGATTAAGTTGCGGATGTTAGAGTGTGTTGGAGAAGTTTGCATTGAGTGTTGATGATTTAGACATTGTGTAGAAAATAGATGCTTGATGATTTAGATCAAAATTGGAGTTGCTGGTGTAGAGATTCATTGGAGAGTGTTGTACATTGTTGGATGGAGTTTTTGTGGATACTCTCACACTTGTTTTTGCAGGAGCTATTATCACTTTTTGTGAGTAGCCTAAGTGTTGTATGTTGCTAATTTTAGCATGCAATAGCTACATTTTGATGTGAGGATTTAATATCATATTTATGTGGCCACAAATTTTCTATTGGAGAGCACATGTTTTGTGCATCAGTTTTCATTTATATTTAATGATGATATATTGTTGCTAAGAGCATGTATGCAGAGTTGATTTCTTTTTGAACATAATGTCTTGGGATATAGTTTGAAAATACATGAGAGGAGGTCCCCATAGTGGTAGAGGAGCATTGACTTCATGAGATAGGAGCGGTGATAGATAATTTGCAACAAAGGAATAAGTTTCTCATCCAATGGTGGTTGGATAGCTAGGAAGAAACTAGGTGAGGCTCATTGGTCATGGTCATGAGTAGTAAGTGGAAGTCTGTATAGTCGATTGATATTCCAGGATTAACCGAGAAAGGATCGTTGATCATGGCGGACTTTAGCGAATGGTAGTACATAGATATGTAGATAAGATATCCTTCAAAGATGATCAATAGTATTGAATCTTCTAGCTGACGTGTGTTGGAATTATGTATATGAGGTTGAGTCTCCATGCTTATGGGAGTCATTAAGTTATGGAAATGACTAATTACTTGACTAATAGAAATTTAGAGCAGAGCAATAGAAATAAGGGTGATTTGTCTCTTGAAAGGGTGGCCATCAAAAATATTGTGTCTCATGTATGATGATGTCATTGTGTGCATTTATTATGGTTTATATTGTTGCTTATGGTTTTCAGTTATGTTTATATGATGCACATGTTTAATGAATTGTTGTCAACATATGTGTGATATAGTAATTGAAGTAAAAATTAAGATCAAATAAGATCAAAAATAAAAGAAGCATCCCAAAACAATGTGGAGAAAGGAGCATCAAATCTTTAACTAGTGAAGAGCATTCCCTCCTGGAGTCGAAGCTTATTTATGCATATTTATAGAGCACTGCATAATTTGCGAGAGGTTCATAACCTCCTTTTTTTCATTATGTCACCAACATTTTTTATCTAATATATTTTATATTAACAATATTTTGAATAATAATCTTCTTTAAGCTGTCCATGAAAAAACATTTTATGAGGAAATTTTAGGAACTACATCTAAAATTAATGTTTATGTTTAAACAAAAATCAATTTCAGTAAATTTATATTTTTTTATAATTGATTTACTTGAATTTTGAATTTTATAGCATACAAATAGTTAATAATTTATAAAAAATATATAAAATTAAATTTTATAAAATATAACTAATTTATAAAAAATATATAAAGTTAGATATATTTTTTGAGACTCTACTACCTACTCAAGTAGCTTGAAATGCTACTTGAAATAATTAAAAACTAGTAACTTGAAATAATAAAAAACCTCTGCATAAATTAAACCTCTAGCTTCTATATTTTTATATCCAATGCCTTGACTTAACAAACAATATTTGTATCAGCCACCTGCTTATTTGTAAATTCTGCTGCTCCTGGCGATCCCTCATTCCTTTGCCCATCTTTGTGGCCTTCCATTTCACTCATAACATCCGGCTGCTTCTCTGTTTGCCTTTCAATTTCAATATTCAGAGTCTCGTTAAACCCCTGCAGCTGGTTGTCATTCATGGGTACCTCGCTTTGCTGAAATGTGTTATTATTTTCTTGACGAAGATGGGTTTCGTTAAACCCCGCAAGCAGCTGTTCACCATTTAACTGGCTCTGAGGGTTGCTCTGCACTTCTGTACCATCTGTCTCCAAAATTTGATTCTTCGTATTCAATGGCAGCCCTGCAATGGAATACTGAGCCGCTGTTGATTGATCTTCATTGTAGTAATTGTGCACTAGCTGGTTTGGATCATGACCGCCCATTATTCTTTCCATAGAATTGTGATCAGAGGGAGTTTGTTCTTGATTAATTATAGCCTCATAAGGATTAAGATTAGGAGTCGAGGAGGTCATTTGGTTTCCATTGCCTGCAGCTATACCGCCATTCTGGACAGGCAGTTGAGATGCCCGAGAGTGGTTTTGTGCCTGGTACATTCCTCCAACCTCATGAAGAAATGTAGAGCCCTCCTCATGCTGCTGCGTTGTATGAGTTTCAATTTCAATATTGACAGCCTCGTTCATGGGTACCCCATTTCGTTGAAGTGGATTATCAACTTCTTGATGAAGATGGGTTTCATTAAACCCAGTGAGTGGCCAGGAACCATTTATCTGGCTCTGAGAGTTGCTCTGCACTCCTGCACCATTTGTCTCCAATGTTTGATTCCTCATTAATGGCAGCCCTGCCATGGGTGTTTCTCCGTTGCCTTGGGCATATCGTAAATCAATGGGGAACTGAACCGCCGTTGATTGGCCTCCGTTGTAGTAATCGTGGACTACCTGATTTGGATCATGCCCCTCAATTCTTCTCTCGGTCGAATTGCGATCAGCGAGAGCTTGCTCTTGCTTCGTCATATTCTGAGCAGGATTAGGGTTAGGAGTCCAGGAGCTCATGTAATTTGCGTTGTTTGCAGCTGTACCGCCATTCTGGTCAGGCAATTGCATGGGCTGAAGGTGGTTTTGTGCCTTGTACGTTCCTCCAACCTCAGGAATAGCACCCTGGGAAAGCAACTGATTTACCTGAGGAGGTGCCTGCAGCTGATCCATTCCAATTCCCGTATCACCATAATCAACACTAGCAGCAGTGCCATTAGGAGGGTTGTTGTTTATTGAATACTTCATCGGGGTAGATACTCCCGATCTCGCTCTCACTTCCGGCCCAAAATTATTGCTAGCCCAGGCAGCTTGTTTGTTTTCTGCTTTACGTCTGGCTTGTCTCTTTCTACCCACTTTGTTGGGAGATTGAGTATTCCCTAGACTTGCTTGCTGGGATTCTAGTTGCGATGTGTTAATTTGGGATTGAGGTTGGGGCATTGGCTGCATCACTCTTGCAGAATTAAACAAACTATTACTCGACAAGTAGTCCCTCTGAACTTGGCCATATCCAGTCATGTGGGATTGGCCTCCAGTAAATCCATTAAAGTGGGTATTAGGAATTGGTAGATCCGAACGATGCGCTGTCACAGGAACTGTGCTGCTCTGAACGGGTGTGCGCGTAGGTATAGTTGGTGTGTTCGTGGGTGTATAAAGATTTGATGAATACCATGTACTACTGCCTCCTCCAACTCCCACTGTGGGTCTGGGTGTGGGAGTCGTGCCTCCGCCTAGTCCACCTGTTGGTGTAAAATTAATTTGTCTTTCCCCTTGTGGGTTCTGCGAAAACTGTGCAGCAGGGAATGAGGGGGCATGCACGTTTGCTGCTGGGTTTCGTGCATTACTGGTAGATGCAGTACTATGTCTTCCAATTATTGCAGCAATGGCGGGCTTTGCCTGATGGAATAGCCATTTCATAGTCTCTGCGCTCTCTCGGAACCCTAGCAAAAGGGTGAGCTTTAAAAAGCCCTTGGATACCATGGGCAATATCCAATCAACAGTTTGCCCGCCTCGGCTGAAGCCGAGCTCTCTGGTTAGCTCTTCCAGAGGTGTTATTTGAGATGGGGACAACCAATCCAGCTGTCTGCGTGCATTCTGCAGGTCCTCGGACTGTTTTGTTCGAAACGTTTCCACTAGCGAATCGATAGTCTGACCGCAATTGTGGTAGCCCATTTCTGTGGTGAGCTCTGCAAGGGCGTTGACGCCCTGAGTTGTGGGTAATAAATAATCGACGGTGGATCCCAGAGTTTTGAAATCCAAAAGCCTAGTAAGCTCGTCTAACCTTTCTTTGCAGTCGTGGGGCACTTGAACTCTGGGGGCCCTTGTGCTCGCCTCATTATTCTTCATTTCTGCTTCATCAGATTTTGCGCTTGTCATCTTCGGTATTTTGGTGGAAAGGCGCGTAGAGCTCCTCACTGGAGCGGGAGATGCTTTCCTTTTAGCGGGGGCCATCCGTCTCAACGGGGAGATTGAAATCTTTCAGTTGGTATCGTTCCAATTATCTTTGGAGGATAGCGTGAGATGTTAGCTTCCTGTAATATGGACAGCCAAGAAAAAGTGAGAGACAATCAAAATTGGATGAACCCCAAGAGTGAGAGTGAGTATTAATACGATTGTAGAATGCAACTCCCGTCCTCACCTTTGCGTAACGGTAAAGATTTACGTTGGATTGTCGGCTTCGTCGGTGGGACCCACCGCCGGGTACATTTGCGTCACGAAGGAAATATTAAAACGTTGAAGTCGATTTCGGAAACGTTATTCATTTAGGAAGCTATTTTTGAAATTTTAATTTAATATTAATAAATAAAAAGTAAAAAGTGGGGATTTACTTTTTAAACTATTTTTAAGTAATTAACATAGAGAGTTTAAATTTAGCTTTAAAATAGTTATGTTTTTAACTTTTCAATTTAATTACTTAAAAATATAAAATAAATATAAATTTAATTAAAAATACAATTTAAAATTTAATTGAAAAGCATAAATGAAAATTTAATTAAAAATATAAATTCAAATTCAAATTAAAATGATTTTTTATTTTTAATATTTTGGGACATGCGTTATTAACAAGGTATGTTATTAATTTATATCGGTGCATTAAACTATGTTTACTTATTGAGAATGTTTATGATATTAATTTATATAATTGCATTAAATTTTATTTGGTGTGAATCTTTATGGTTAAATGCATATATATGTGGGTTCTATTTTAATAGAATTGTTTTTAGTTTTATCTTAATTTAAGTTTATGGTGTTGATGTATGAAATCTCTTAATTTTTTGAAGAAAGGAATGATGTGGGATATGGGACCCTAATAAAATATTAAGATATGAAATGTAGGAGATGGGATTCTAATAAAATATTGAGAAATGAAGTGTTTTACTCCTTATGTGTGAGATAAGGTTTTTTGAGATCAAATATTGATGTATAACATTTCACATATAAGTTCTTTGAATTTTTCAGGTAAGTACCCTCTTATATGTGGGAAAAAGGGACCTCAAGGCCAAGTATTAATATATGAAATTCACTTTTATGTGAGATAAGGGACCTTGTCCATCAAATATTGATGTATAAAACTCTCAATTTTTGGGACAATTAGACTATGCTATATGTGGGATAAAGGTCGCCTCCACCAAATATTGACATATAAGACCCCTTCTATGTGGGAAAGGGACATCCTCTGCCAAATATTGGCATATGAGACTTCTCAATCTGTGCAACAAGGGTATCGAGGCATATATACCTTATTCTCTTCATATTAAAATTTGTCATCATTAAAGAAGACATACTTCTTCTATACCATTAAGATCATTCAAACATGTTTTAAATTATGTTAAAATATACAAACTAAAATAATGTAATGATAATGATGTTTTTATATAGTTGTGTATAATAAGTTCTTCTTCCTTTTTTAAGCATTGAACTATGGTAGGAATACTTATTCATGATCATTAAGCTCACTCAAACATGTCGTTAATTATGCTAAAAAAATAATTAGTGATATAATGACAAAAAAATACAAATAGTTAAATTGTAATATGTATAATGTGGATTTAAGTTTACTATGTTATGTTCATTGATCTAATACTTGTGGATTTGATCTTCATGGTAGCAATATATATTTCAATATGACAAGCATATGTTCATCTAAATTCCATATCCATGAAATTCATAGAGGGATGAAATCTCTCAAGATGCAAACCCATTTTTGAGTGCAAAAGTTAAAGAAAGGTTTACACCGAAAGAGATTTGATTTTTTTCAAGGATTAGTAAATTTAAATTTAAAACACATTGATGCATTTAAAAAAAAAAAAACACTTCTACAAGCATATTTTAACTAACATAGGTCACGGGACACTTATTTCACATAAAATGCTTGGAATAAGTGTCCCGTGACCTTGGTTATTATTTTTCCTTTATGAACTTTATTTACATGAAATTTTGACTAGCGTTGTTACATAACCCTACAACCTGGGGGGAACACTGTCCTTGGTGTCCAATGACACCTACAACCAACAAGACTGCTAAAAGAAAAACATAATACCAATGGAGCTTTATAACTTAGCTCGTTGCAATATTTATAATGATGAACCTCTTGAGAAGCAACCCAACATGATAATATACTAACATTACAACCATAATGACATGACACCCCTACCACTTATTGGAGCTTTATAAGACAACTCATGGTGGTATTTACATCCATATACATATATACTCATGTACCAAAACATCACACCAAATCATATGCAAAAAACATTTTCTCAACCAATGAATAGAGAAGGATATACAACCTTCATATCTGCCATGTAGCTTCATCAGGCCCAAAGTGCTTCCACTGCACTTTAACCTTCTAAATTTATTAGTTCCCGAGCATGAGTGTCTTCCTATGTAAGATACATTGCGACTCTAGCTAGAATTCTCCTTCTGGATCCACCTATAATACAAAAAAGTCAATTATCACATACTTCTTACATAATGACACATGGAAAACATCTTGGATTTTCACTATCGGAGGAAATGCAAGCTGATAGGCTACTGGTCCAATCCTCTCAATAATATTGAAAGGTCCAAAAAAATGAGGTGTTATCTTTGAACATCATGGGCTTCATGCCTAAGTACACTTGTTTCCCAACCTAAAATCCTTAAATTCCTTGTGTTGATATGCATAAAATTTATTTGTATCATGTGTTGTGTTCATAATCTTCTTGATTACCTGCATTTCCTATTCCATTTCTTCCAACATATATAATCTTACCAATACCTTGTTAACTGGATCACTCCAACTTATGGAAGTGTTACAACTCCACCTGTAGAGTGCCTTAAACATACTCATCCTCAGAGACTCCTGATACACCTTATTGTAGTCAATCTCAAAAAACGAAAGACACTCCTCCCATATCCTCTTCTAATGCATCACATACATCCTCAATATGTCCTCCAATATGCTATTGACCCTCTCTATTTGCCCATCTATCAATGGACGATAAGTTGTGTTGAAGGAGAAATCTATCCTCAAACCTGCAAATAGCTCCTTCCAAAGCTTGGAAGTGAACTTATTATCCTTGTAGAATACAATATTCCTTGATACACCATGAAAAATCACTACCTCTCTAATGAGAAACTATGGTACATCATTAGTTGAATACTTAGACTTTACTGGAATGAAGTGCGCTACCTATGATGAAATCCTTTGACGAAACCCATGGAAAACCTGTGATTAAATCCATGGGAATGACCTCCCACTTCCACTCTGGAATCATAATTGGCTAAAATAATCGACCTAGATACTTAGATTATGCTTTCACCTACTAACAGTCCAAGCATATTTTCACAAACTCTTCCACTTCTTTCTTTAGTTTCAGAAAATAATAAAATTTATTCACTGTTGTCAACATTTGATATCCTGTGTGACCCAAATATGGTTTAGCATGAAATTCCTCGAGATAAGTTTCTTGATCTCACTGTTATCTGGCACATAGATTTTCTCTCTAAATCTATCTAGTCCGAATGTTGTGAGATGATATTGCACATCCTCATCACTTGTACACTATTATAACATGCGCACAAGATATTTAGACCTATCATCCTTCTAACTTGCCTATAAGATCTGATCCTATAAATCCTTCCGATAAGAACTCATAGTTGTAATGTGATTTACATGTATCTGCTTGCTAAGAGCATCTGCAACCATCTCCTCTTTACCTTTAATGTATCTGATCTCAAATTTGAACTCGCTAATTGTGGCCCACCATCTATATTTCCTGGAATTTCGATTCAACTAGTTAAATAGATACTTAAATCCACTGTGATCACTCATTAGTACAAACATTTTGCCAAGAAAATAGTTCCTCTACATCTTCAACACATGAATGATTGCTTCCAACTCAACATCTTGTGTCATATAAGTTTTCTAGTGCTCATTTAGTTTCATTGCTTCATAGCACACTACCTATCCTTCATGCATAAGAAGTCAACCAATTCATCTCTTGCAAGGATCTGCACATACTCTAAACTCTTTATCCAGATATAAAATCTTTAAAAATGAAGAATTTGTCAACAAATGCTTCAACTTCTCAAGACTGGTTGCACATTCCTCTATCCATTCAAATTTCTTACCTTTCCTTTGCAATGATGTAATAGGATAAGAAATCTGGGAGAAGTTCCTGATGAACCTCCTATAATAACCCGCTAACCCCATAAAGGACCTTACCTCATCCACATTCATAGGAGTTGGCCACTCCATAATAACCCTTATCTTTTATGGATCCAATGCTCTTCCTTCCATTGAAACCATATGTCCCAATAAATGTACCTATGTCAGAAAGAAACTACATTTATTGAACTTAGCATACAACTGATGTTCTCTTAGTAAACTGAATACTTCTCCTAAGTGTTCATTATGTTTTTCCTCATTATTATAATATACCAATATATTTTCAATTAATACAATAACAAACTTGTCTAGAAGAGGACTCAACACACTATTCATTAGGCACATAAAATTAGCTGGAACATTAGTCAAACCAAATGGAACTACAACTAACTCATAATTCCCATACCTAGTCCTAAAATTTTCCTTGTATATTTCCTCTTCCTTAATGTGTATCATATCTGAATCTCATATGAAGATTCAAGAACATTTCTTCCCCTTAAACTAGGCAAACAAGTCATCAATCCTCGGTAATGGATACTTGTTCTTAATGATCAACTTGTTCAACTACCTGTAATTAATGAATAACCTGAGATCACCATCCTTATTTTTCAAAACACTGGTCAACCCTAAGGCGATACACTTGTCATAATATATCCTTTGTCACGCATTTCCTTCAACTGAAACTTCAACTATACTATCTCTAGAGTGCTCATCCTATATGGTGAATTTGATGCTGGCGCTGACTCTAGTACCAACTCAATAGAAAATTCCACTACCCTGTGAGGTAGAAACTATAAAATATTTGTCGGAAACACATCCTCAAATAGATGTAGATATGTTTACCTACTCAAGACATTTGTACCCTCAACTTACTTACCCTTGTCACTAGAAATATGCACTATAAATAGCACACATTATTTCCTCCGACTACACTTTTCCTGCATAGTTGTCACCATTCTAACTAATGTTTCCATCTTATTACCGTGCAATATTCTCTACCCTCCATTATCATCCAGGCACTCAATGTATTTTTCATAACAATCAACCTTGGTCCTATGAAGGTACAACCAATCCATACCCAGAATCATATTGTATGATCCCAATGGTAATACATTCAAATGCACTAATGTAGGCATTCCATTAAACTGTAATGCATAAAATATTACCCAATGATGAAATCTATTCTTTGTATCTATAACCAAATGCACTAACCAAGACTCTGCATGCACTTCTTTATTCAAACCACACTTATACACCAGTTCAGGAATAATAAAACTATAATTAGATCTAGAGTCAATCAAAACTGAAAAAAATGATCATAAAGCTTATCGTCCATCTCGATGACAGATGGTTGGTGATTGGACCTCCTATTATCCATTGATGCATAAATATATGTAATTCTCTAACCAACATCCCCAAACTTTTGTGACTATTGAGAACTATAGATCTGCGACCTGCCACCCTGATGCTATGGAAAATATCTTTTGTGACCATCCTTACCATAATTCCAACACTTAAAGTCTTCCAAACTTTACCCTAGTTTTTCTCCTCAAACTAAAATACCTATCCTCCATAATATGCATTGAAATTCTTAGGTGGTGCTACATCCTCTTTTCCACCTATGTCATGAGGAATTTCTTGTTTCTTGTCCCATTTTCCTTTATTATTTCATTAAATTTCGAGTCTGGTTTAGCCTAAGGTCTGAGTTTTGATTTCTCATAAAAATTCTTTGACTTCTAGATGGCCTCCTCCAATGATCTAAGCTCATAAAACTCATTTTTTTTCCTTGAATGTTATAGGAAAACCACTAATGAATCTTTGAATCTTCACCTCCTCCTCCTTGAGGTAAGGAATATACCTCAATAACTTGAAACATTTGCTAGTGTAGTTCTCATCGATCATAGATCCCATCTTCACCTCATAGAATTAATTTTCCCTATCATCATAGCATATCTATGACAGGTACTCCTTCTTGAATAATATCTCAAAATCACTCCATGTCAATTCCTTTTCCTGGATGCTTGTGACATTCTTTACCTCTTCCCACCAAATATCTTATTTACCTTTAAGATTAAATTTAGCTATTTTGGCATTCATGTTATTTGAGTAATCACACAATATGAAGAACTTTTTCATCCCAAGAAAGCATGATTTTGCATCTCCTGACTTCTTCATTTCTCCATCAAATGTTGGTGGCTTTTCTTTCTTAAACTCATTTGAAAAATTATCCCCTGCCACTCCTCTTATAAGGATGATAATGATGATGACCATGATACCTACCTAAACTAGAAATAGAGTAAATCCCATGTCCACTACCTCAAATTTCAGGTGTGTCCAATAATTTGACATCTCTTATTGTGTCATCCCTATCCAACTTGTGACCAACATGATATCTACTGCCATGTGCCCGATTAGTCCTATCCTCCTATCCATGGTTTATCTAAAATGGTCTTTGTTTGTGCAAGTCTGATAAGCTCTGAAGGATAACTGTATTGACTTATTCTTGTTTCTCTAGTGCCCTAGCAAGTCTCTTTGGGATTGAATGATTCATTCTTTATCCTCTTTGAAACTACTTATTTTTTCCTTCAATGTTATCAAAGTGTCTATTCTGTGAGGGGAATATTCATCACCATGCTGCTCATATGATCTATAGGGAGAATCTCGTTTGCAAGACCAACCTGATTAGAATTATATGTGTACAATTTAATCAAAAATATATATAGAACTTATCTCATTCATTATCCAGTCATCAAATGAATGACCATACCAACTACATACCTCATGCATGACAACTATCACCTGTCAATGTATGCATAACACCATAGGCACATTGAGATACATGACCAATGCATAACTGGAATACACTTAAGACAACATAATCCTATAAAAAAACATCAAATTCCGCATGGAGACACCACTACAACTGTACCCATATAATGCATATGAAACAAGCACCTAGACCATAAGCATAAGGATCGAATATGTAATCGACATAAAAAAACCAATCAAACCTTCCACACATCCTAAAGAACCTTTAGGAGCCAACCAACCCTTACAAGTGATCAAATTGAGACAACTCATCATTTGAATGATTTGACCCTCAACCACTCCCATGAAAATCCCTACAAGAACTGAGGCCTTCCAGTCACTCCCATAACAAGGCATGCCAATGACTGTGGAGTTGCTCATCTAGTTCTATCCTAGCGAACCTAGATTATGTGCCACCTTTTTAGGGCCAAGACTCATGGCACTGCCCAAAGCCTCATGAAAACTTCAAGAATGATAAATAACATGGAAACAAAGGTATTAATGCAAATATTGATACAATTACTCGATATAACCCCTACTAGCCATGAAAGGAATTTCGTTAAACATATCACAAATATATAATCTAAAGGTCGTAATAATATATCTGAGCATAGGGATCTCATAGTTATATGATAGTTGTTGAGAAGCATTATGCCTTATCACAATAGCTGCATAATCACCTATTAGGTCATATATTCATTGTACATTCATTTTCTAATCAAAACATATCACAAATCCCTTGCTCATTGTACATATATCACCATTGTCATAAAACATGCTCAAAAGAAACATATAATCAATATAAATACAAATGATATAAAAAGGCCGAGGAGAAGAAGCTCTTATTACTGAATAAAAAGGCTAGCCAGGTTCAGGACTTTCATGAACCACCAAACTATAGATTGGATGAACCAAATATTTCTTTCAACTAATCACCCTCGTGCCATATTCCAAGAATAAATGTGGGATATCATGAATCAAATCAATCAAAACATAACTAGGGAATCAAAGTCCAAACCACGTCAAAACTCCACCAGTTATTCCACCTCACAGTTAGACATCACTAAGCATCACTAGATTTGTCTCTACACAAGTTGTCGAGGGATCCAGACCATTTTTTCCAACCAGGGATTCTAGGACTAGTAAATCAACCCAAATTTGTTACTAGGCTTCGAGAGTGTTTGTGCAACCAGGGCTTCAAATATTAGTAACTCAACCCACCAAGTTGTTCGAGAGCATTTCTCCCAACAAGGCTTCTAGGACTAGTAACTGAACCCAACTTATTAAAGGGCTTCCAGAGTGTTTGTCCATCCAAGGCTTCCAGGAACTAGTAACTCAAACCAAAACATAAGTAACATGAGAACCAATAAGAAAATAAAAAAAAAAAAACCCACAACACTATGGATATCCAATAAATGGAAAGGTTAGGAAAACCATTGTCAATATAGGAAATCCTCCATGCCAATGATAGATCATAACCAAGAAATCATGCAATGCAACTTCGTACCAACAAGAAAAACTCATTGTAGTTGTTGATACCAATGTCCTCTTATGCTTTCCTTCTCTTCCTTTTCCTTCTTTCTCCAAATCCCAAGTATTCCACACTCCTCCAAGAGTGCTCAAAGAACTCTAAGTGCCCAAGTGTATGGGAGAGAGAGAGCGAATAGAATGAGAGCTCCAAAAGTAAATCGACAAAAGGTGAACTAGAAAATGCTATGAATTGATCCTCATAAGCCTTTTTATTAATAGGGCCTCTATTTTATTCAATTTTCCTTCATTTTCCTTGTCACAAGAAACATGTGACCTTTCAACTTCCTTTTCTCCTAATTTCCCTTATTTTCATAAATAAATGTCAATTAATGCCACATTGTCATTCCAAATCCTTTTCCGTTTCCTTTTCCAATTTCCTTAGCCATTAATTAATCACAAGTGATCCTCATTACTTTGATTTTTCCCAACATTAATATTTGAATAAGCGTCTCGTGACCGTGGTTATTATTTTTCCTTTATTAACTTTATTTACAGGAAATTGTGATCAGGATTGTTATATTTTTTTTGCTTAAATTCTCCTTATTCTTGAAAAATAGTTTGAAAACTATATTGAAATTAAGATTGTGGTTATATGGTTCTCAATATTAATTTTATATATGCACAAAAAAATTTATTTCTTATTTTTATCAATTGCAGGGAAAAAATCTAAATAATATCAAGTGTATAATTCTTCAAATTCTAGGTCGTTCCATATTTCTTATCAAAGTCCTTCACAGAGTTCTCCCTTTCCATCTCGAGTAAGTTCATATTTTATTTATATTTCGATTATCTAATTGGTTTTATTTATTTTTAATCCATGTCAATTTGAATAAAAATATATCCAAATTTGTAGGATCCTGATTGAGAATCGAGTTCAGATGCAAAAAAATATTCCTCCATTTGAAAAACGTCATAAGCTCTTATCAATGGTAGCATATTGCAAGTAGTTGGTAGATGAAAATGGATAGCCTCTTTACCCTGCTAATTGGAAACTGGCATCTTCTACTTGTAATACCAGGTCAATGATGGTAACAATTTTTTGGTATAATGTAATTTCAAAAAACCAATTGCATTGACGTGCTTACCAATATCATTGATATTGTACGAATGACATTCAATACTTTTTGAAATTGGGATTATAGTGATGACGAGATACCCACCTACCATCTTTCGGTGCACCCCACTACAATGTAAAATGGAGAGAAGGATGCATTAAGAGCCAAACTAAGACATGAATCATACGAAGAATGGTTGAATGAACCACCTATTCAATTCCCACTATGTCCAAAATTCACCAATTAGTAATGAATACAACAATAGTAGTTCTTCATCACAAGTTGGCAATGGAGGAAATCAAATAGAGGTTGGTATGGATTATTACTTACAAGATATGAATTCCATGGAGTAAATATTGTCATATTCACTCAAGAATGATGAGCTAGGGGATGATGCTCATGTCACTGATACCTTATTCGAAAGCCTGAAATCTGCTTCCACCACCCCCGTCTTTGAACCTGACGGTAAGTCAAAGTCTACTCAACTTGGGACAACAATTTTTTTGTACAATGTGAAAGAAAGTTTTGGTGTGTTTAATGCACGTTTCTCAACAACACTGAGGTAATTGACCTACATGATCGATCAAGTTCCTTATATTTTGTCACACAATCAAACTTAAAAATGGTCGATTTTATGAATGGTAAACATTGATATTGTATAATTATATTCCCCACCAAATGTAAGATATTCAAAGATAAGGTTATTCCGAGTGATAATGTCTTGTCAGATAGCTATGAAGAGGTAAAGAAGTTTTTGAAAATGTTAGGTGTTGAGTACATATCATATCATGCATGTTTGAATGATTGTATTATATATAGAGGATAATATGCAGAAAAAGATATATCCAAAATATGGGCATGAAAGGTACCATAATTAAAAAAAAAAGGTAAATCACATGGTCCTCCTCATAAGATATTGAGGTACATGCCAATAATCACAAGGATTCATAGACTCTTTCATTGCAAAGAATTAGTAATTTTGCAAGGATGGAATGCCTCACAGAAAAGTGAGCCGAGAGTTATGTGAATCCCAGTATATTCAATAGACATGAAGCATATAGAGGATACATGGCCTAAAAAAATCAAGGATGAAGTAAAAAGCCTACGACTCAGCATAGCCATGGATGGCACCATCCCATATTCCCTCCAAAACACCAACTATTATGACTTAAGTTTTCTAAATTTAACAATATATTGAATTGTATAAACCAATATTGAATTAGAAAAATTGTGTTTTTGAATAATTTATTTTTAATAATATTTTATATTAAAAATTGAACGAGTTACACATTTTCGTCTTGTTAAGAGCTATCTAAATTATTTTACCTTTAATTATGTTTTCCTTATGAGTACTGAAATATTTTACTAATGAAGTTAGATTGAATATCAATGAACTATGTAACCAATAGAAAATTATTTATTGTATTTTCATAGTCATAGTCTCAACCATACTAAAATTTGTAATTTATAAAAATATCTTTGCATTTTTTTTAAAGTAAGTCATTTTTCATGCAATTTCATATAAGTTCACCAATACATAATCTATAATAAATGTTATTTAATAAAAATAAACATAATGATGATAACCATCTAACAACCATACACATCATCTAAGATGTACATTTGAATTCACTACCATCATCTAATTATACACCTCTAACACATATAAACATCATTAGCTAGTACAAAATTCTAATAATCTAATAGGGCATCATCATTATGATCACATCTAACAAAAATTAACATTTTAATCTAACATCATCACCACACACATCGTCAAAGTAAAATAAATCCCATGTCAAATAAAAATTATCACATACACATCTATATGCAAGCACATTAAATGAACATATCTAACATGAGCTAACAATATACATATCAACACCAACATATAAATTAAGCACATAAGCATGAACAAGAAAAATTCACCATATATATATATATATATATCTACACACACAAACAAGTCAAATAAGTGCAATCAAATATTTGATACAACACACATAGTAGTTCCATCCTAGTCTGTAGTAGAAGAAGATGGATGGTCAACTACTCCATGATCAACGTCTGTCGAACTCAACTGAGGTGGTTGGTTTGGAGTAGAAGACAATGGATGGTAAACTACTTCATCAACATAATCTGGAGAACTCTGAGGTGGAGGAGGAAGTGATTGGTCTACTATTTAATGAGAAACATAAGGCATATTCTCTAGCTCTCGTATCTCATCATCAAGTGACTGAAAAGGAGGTGTAGTACTAGAAGGAATACCGACACCCTAACAACCATGATCAGATGGGGTGGTACTACAAGAATCATCATGATCACCACCCTCATCTTTATGGTCATAATCATCACCGTCATCATCATCATCATCAACACTCCCATCTGATGTATCTGCCACTGCATGATTCCTTGCATCCCTCATTGCTTCAAGTGCCCTCCTGGCTCTGAGGATATGCTGCATAAGATACATAATATCACATGGAAAGTCCTCATAGATGTCCAGAAGCATCGCATATGCACTTATATCTCGAGGCCTTACAGGGCAGACTCCCTCTGGAAAAAAAAATATGGCCAATTTTTCACTATAGTCCATCAAAAATCCTAGACCAACCCTACAACCCTATTTTTCCATGCTTCCCTGAGGATGTGCCTCACCCTTTTAGGCCCCACCCATCTCTTCATCTCTTCCATCTAGTAGTGGGGAAGGAAGAAATTCCCCACCAAGTTAGTCAATGTATAGAAAGTATATAGTACACAGAAATAATTATGCAATTTCATTAAACAATTTAATAAAACAAGTTAAAGAACATTCTATAATAAATTTTATTATAATTCATTAAAAAAAGAGAACAAAACTAGATTAATTTAAAGAAAACACTAATATCACCTCTTTCGTCTAGAGGTTCAATCATTGTGAAGAGGATGTTGGGACACCCTCTGTAATCAATCAATGTGTATGGTAACGCCAACATGACAAATTCATGCGCATCCTCACTAGCGAGTAGTACGTGTGCCTCAGGAGAAATTCTAATCGAATACTCCGGCAGGCCCCTCTTGGGAATCATATGCCCCCACATCTGCATCCAGAACTCATTGATCGACTTAGGAGGGTGAAGATCAAATGGAGGCCTCCTCTCTAGAAACTTATGAAAATAAAAATTATCAGAAGTGAAAGGGATCGTTTCCCTCCCCTTTCTCAATGCACGACATCTATCTAAAACCATGTAAAACTGCCTCAACAAATGGTAGACCATCTAATGAAATGTGGCACCTGAATTAAATAATCAACATAATACAAAAGAGGGAAAATAATGTGTTTCCCATCACTAGTAGAGTGTGGAATGGTGGTGACTAATAATGAGAGGCACCTAACCTCCTCTAAAACAATATAATAATCCGTAGTTGTCCACCATAGACATGAAAATCTGATGGACATAACGCATATGAAAAGAGTTGCATCGGTGGTTTATAGCTCTCCAATGTTGTAGATGGTAAAAATGAAATTTATAGCTGTGAGGGTTTTTTTTTTTTATTTAACTGCACTTGTGCAAAATATATCCAAAAGAACCACATTTTTTTAAATTTAAAAATACAGTGGTGATTTTCTTGGGATGCCCCAGGAATTTTTATACAGGTACCACACGGGTGCTTTTTTTTACTATAACACCACTTTTTTTATATATAAATTAAAAAATGCCTAGAGGTTCACTTTAGAAGATGCCTCGGGGTGTTTTGATAATTTTACCGCACCATAACGTCGTTGGAAAATAACATTGCATTTTTGCAAATTTAAAACTACAATGATTCTCCTTAGTGGTATGCATCGGGACATTTTACTATATGAAGGACACTAGTGCTATCGACTATTCAAGCATCGGTGCATTGTGTTATTTAGCACACCATGTATTTTTTTATTTTATAAAAATAATTTTTTCATGATGCACCATGTTATATGCAACATTGGTGCTTTTATGGATAATGAAGAACCAGTGAATTTATATATTTTATATGTACCATGTAAAAAAGTTAGATAAAACATTTTCCTACCCAACTCCGCTAGTAACCTCTGCTAAAAAATAATTTTTGGGTTAATTTTATAGGGGCCTCTAAAAAACCTCTACTAGAAGGTATTTTCCTTCTAGTGGCATGTGTGTTAGTGGATGGATGTCAAATATGGAAACCCTACCCTCTCTATCGAATAATATACATGCACCAAGAGGAGGAGGTAGGGATAGAGTAGTAACCCTTATCACAATCATGTATAAGATCATTGCAAGTGATGGAAAATTATAGAGGGTCTAAATTGGCATGTAATCAATTGATAAGAATAATCAAGATAATGAATTGAAGCAGAGAAAAGGTAAAGGGGTTAAAAAATAACTAACATGGAAGGTAAGTGATGAGGGAGATGATATGGAATTTTTAGAGGTTAACACATATGACTCCATTATGACATAAATATTCATGTTTCATGCCATGTTAGAAAAGATGACACATCAGAAAAATAAAGATATATTATAAATCAAAGTAAAAAATTTAGAGATAACATCTATTTTGGCCATAAAAAAAGTAGAGAAGATTAAATTCAAGTGAATTTTTAGGGGTGAATAAATAATTAAAAGGAATATAAAATTCCCACTTATGTTCATGGTCTATTTAATCTACAAATTTCAAAATAATGGAAATTAGTGGTTTTTAATGAACCGGGTGGTACTCATTATCAAAGGCTTTATTATTTGTGAAATATGGATAGTGAGTAATGGGAGTAGACATGAAGAAAAAAATATAGGTTTTGGCTAAATCCCACAAGTTTTGAAATGGAGATGCATAAATACGTCAAAAGTTGTTATTCCATGAGACCTTTTAGTGATGTTTGGAATCTTTAGGGAAAGAAAAGAGGGCCAAGATCACAAAATTAGATAAAAACTCGAAATCAACATTTGATGTCCCTAATAATTTATACAACCCTATCATGATAAATATTTTCCATCTTTTCTCTATTTGAGAGATCATGATCTTGGCTCAAAATTGCAACTTTGGAGAAAATGCAAGAGGTGAAAATTTCAAAATTTTGATATGGATGAAGAAATTGTTATAACTTTAGAAAATTCATCTAAGAGTTTTAAGTAATCAAAATCATCAGCTTTATTTTCACTTGATACAAAATTTTCTTGATTTTCATTGGATTTTCTTCTACAAGTGGTGGATGTTTTCCTTTGAGCTTGATTTTACTAGTGCGAAGAGAGCAAAAATTAGGAAAAGGTGGCAAATTTAGAAATCCATAACTTTCATCTCAAATATTAGAATGAAGCATGAGTATAATCCTTAAAAATATAATATAGAGTATAATATGATACAAGTTTTAAGTTTGAAAATGATGCATATGAACAATTTAAAAAATTGTAGTATTAAAATCCACGGGTTTGAGTGAGAAATGCGATTATCAATTGTGAAGACTTTCAAAATAGTTTTATTTTTGGAAAAGGAGTGTAATATGATAAATTTCAATACCAAAGGTGAATATATGTCATGTTAGTTTATGTTATTGATGTGGAGCAACATCTGGACATGTAATAGTAGGATAATGAAAAAACATCAAATTCTTAATAACAAGATAGCATTATTTATGAGTAGGGACACTCAAGGAGAAATTATTATGGAGCTTTCTATTATCAATATGGAAAATTATGATGAATGGATAATGTTAAGGTATATTCTAGGTTTAATTCTATGTTTAATGACAAAGAATAAAAGAACTCAGAAGCCAATTCCTTGGGAAAGAAAGAAAGAAAGAAAAAATAAAATTTATTGTAATTATTAAGTTGATACTGATGGGTATTAGTGGCCACCCACCTATTCCACTAGTTCACAACTAAATTTTCTACTTTGGAATTTTTTCTACATTTTTTTAGGTCCTAAAATTTTCAAGCCGTTTTGAGGCCCTAAATGACATCTTTTGAGGAAATGGGAACTGAAAGTCATACATTGTTTCAAGCATAGTAAAAAAATGTACTTCTTGGTTATACCTTTCCAACGGGCAATCATGGCTACCAAATAGATATCATATGCCAAATTTTTGACCCCATGAAGTTGATGTTCCAACTTACCCCATCAAGGCGCACAAGCCCTTTCACACTTCATCTCCTAGGCTTAGCGTTTTTGGATATGTAAGTTTTCTCCTTAGTTATTTATGATAAAAGGGCCTCCAGACATCATTGTAAGATAGTTTTGAAAAGGCGTGTTGATGTCAAAACTTTTCTGAGAGATAAACTACCACCATTCAAGTTGTTTTGTTTTCATTTTGCATTTATACAGCTTCAACATTTTCCATTTATTAATAGAAGTCAAGTTTCATTGTATCTCCATTTTTGGGTTATAAATCTATATATCATTTGATTCCCCTCATAAATTCATATCATAATTTAAATTTAGATTATAGAGGAAGAGATAGAGAAATATGTAGTCATTGTAGTTGAATATTTTATGAACAATGAAATATTAATAGGTATAAATAAGCAATGAGTAACCATAATTTTTTTTTGGTTATTGGAATTAAATATTCTATGCTATACGAAAATATTTATTGATGGTATGTAAGATACCAACATAGAGAAAAACATTGTTTGGAGATTCATAAAAATTGTAGCTGGTAATTTCTATAGCCAAACAAATATGATAGTCATAAGAGGCATGGGACAAGCCAACATGTGAAGAATTCCATCTGTGTGCCTAAAAGGGTAATATATGTTTTGTAACCCCTAAATATAAACAAAGGAAAAATATGTAATAATGGTTGAAAATTATCCTTGCCAAGAAGAAAATGATGTTTTTTTTTATGGTAGAGAAACTTTGCCAAGGAAAAGAGAACACTATAGTAGAGAGAAGTAATTTCCAAAAGCCTTCATAAATTTATTGTTGTGACCTATAAATTAAAAACAAACCATGAATATCATCAAATTTTTCATTCTTTATAGCATAGGTTTCATTGAGTCAAGCTATTTATATCATAATTCTTAATTATATTTACCAATGCAATCTTCTTCCATAAGACTAACTTGATATCCAATATTTGCTCCATCTTCCTTAACATGTACAACATGATTTATACTACCACTTGGAACATTCCCAACCTCACATGTATAATTAATTGTATTTAAAATTATAAAATAAAAAAAATAAAATTAGTTTATACTAAAAATATCCAAAGATTAGAAAGTTTTACAAATACAATCAATTAAAAAACAAGTAATGAATATCTTACCAAGGGACAATATTAATTCGCCCTTTTAGCATGCCTAGAATTTTTTCAATTCCATATAGATGTGGTATATAAATGTATTTTTTATATTCAAGCCTTTGCATCGAGTTCAAGCGGCAACAATATTTTATGTCACCCTTTTCATTCAACACTACAAATTTTTTTTGAAGACTCCTTTCATTTTACTATGCAGTAATGTTATATGGAATTATAATTATCTATTAGAAAAAAATGAAATTAATGAATATAAGTATGACATATGATTATATTCAACCAATTTCACACATGTAAATGCATTTCTATGGGACAAAAAACATAATACACATAATAGAGAGGAAGGAAAGCTATGACCCCATGAGAGACGAGGAGGAAATGGGAACAATATTATGGTTTCCATTTCATAAAATAGTTGGGTAACATCTTTCCAACATTTTTAAGAATTATATTGAATGGTTGACATGCACCCTCCATCATTTTGCACTATGTAAAAATCCACTGCTGTAATTAGGGAAAGATGAAAACCTTGAGAAATCACAAACAAAAAGTGATTTCCTATTATGTTTTATTATCTCAAATGTCTCCCTTTATTATCATATCTTTGGGATATTCCTATAGGATTAAAATTGTTTACACAAATTATTTACTTCCTATAAAGGATACCTAACTTGTAGTTAGTAACCATAGAAGTTTACCATCCTTAAAATAAAGCATTATGATCAAAAGAGTATTTTCAATCAAACCTCACAAAGAGATATGGATACCAATTCATAATTAGATTGCTCATTGTGGCCTATATAACAATGTCCCAAATCATTCATAACATATCATGCAACCATGACTGAGTTTATGGTCATGCTAAGTCTCATAAGCTTTTTCCTAGTTAAGAATTGTTGGGCCAACATTCATTACTAATTAAGGAAGATAAAATAACGAAATGTCATGTGGTTTCACCAATTTTGTTTTACTCGAACATATTGAAAAAATCATGAGAACAATGGTGCATATTTATATAACCTAAATTCCAGTAAGTTTTAAAGCATTTTAGATTTATAAATGTAAAAAGAGAAACTTTAGCCCCTCTCCCTTGATTTTAACCCTTATTTCCATAATGTGGTAGTTATAGAATCCAACATTGAATCTCACTTTTAGCATCTACCATAGGAGCATACTTGTTAACAAATGAATTGTAATCCATTTTTATTAATCATTAAATAAGAATGAAAAATATTCTTGAATAATTTTCATTAAGGTCTAATAATTAAAATATAGTGAATGTGGATATTACCCCAAAAATTGGTCTCAAGCAATGGCATTCCCAAAAGTTGCAACAAATCAACATACAAGGTTAACTACATAAGTATATTTCCAAACAACTTATCAAACACGAGTTCAAGGTTTTAACAAGATATTTCCTAATAACATCAATCATACACAATGGATGGACATCCATTCTCATTCATATTTATATGAAAACCATTCATATGGGATAAGGAGGAACCATTTATGGTTTAGGCCATCATAGGTCTACAAAATATGTTAATGACATGCATTTTTATAGTGCAAGAATTCCTAGGGTGAAAATGTGAGGCATGGTTACACTTTTGTGAGAATTTCCCATGAAAAAATCATAATTGTAATTTTTCGGCCGAACTAAAAAAACATTCGGTCGAATTATTTAAAATTTTTCGACTGAACTATTATTCTAACGTTCAGCTAAAAAATTGACTGTTTAGATTAACGCCAACAATTTAATGGATTTTTTTCTGAAGGGAAAAAATGGGAAGTAAGTTTTTTCAGCCAAAAAAATGTTTATATATATATATATATGAATATTGTGACGTTGTTGTATATGTTTCTACATTTGTTGGTTTGTTTTTGGTTTTTGTTCATTGTTTGGGTGGCCAGTCGGTGCACTGGAGGAATCGATTTGCAAGGAAAATAACCGTGTAAGTTTGTACCATAATGTAGCAATTTCCAGGAGTTCATCCGATATAAAACATGCAAATTGAATTGTGTAATTAATAAATGGTACTATTTTGATAAACGACGTGTTATACATTGAATGTATGAGACTGAAACTCAAAGAAAAAATCATTTACCTTAAGGTACTTGGATGACCCTCAGACATAGGTAGAATGTTGAATCATAGGAATGGGATGTAGAGATGGAATGGATTTTTTCCTGCCCTTGATATTCACCTATAAGGTTACAAGTTCCAATACACTTCTTAAGAAAAGATAATTCCAATTTAATATACCTCTTTGATTATCCCATGATTCTCTTGAAGGGAGAATTCTTCCCTCTTTGGCATGTTTTATAATATAATATTATGCATATGGATCAATTCCATAAAATTAATGCACCAAAACATCATCTCCATGTCATTTTCTAGGTATGTACTCTTTTAATTCTAGAATATCAAGATGTACAGACTCAATTTCTATCTTGTATTTTGTTTTTGTAAGATTTTTTCATAATCCTTAGGCAAAAAAACCCTCATTTTTCAACTTACTTCATCCTAATACACCACTACAACATACTATTCAAACAAATCATATTTTCAGGTAACTAGAGGAACCAAACTTGCACTTGTCATTCTAGCTCCTCACTCACAAACAAAAAACTGAGTTTCTGGCCAGAGCCCATCAGCTTCCATTGGATATTTTTGTTCACTAGGGTAACCATATTCACCTTCAACTCCAAATTTCATATCCCTATGAGATTCTTCCATATCATTGTTACCACATTTCTCTTGAAATTCCTCATCTAGGAAGATTGAACTCTTTGATGTTCCAGTCTTTGAATCCATACAACATGTTTTCCTTTTTTTTAAAAGTCTCATACTTTCATGCTATGAAAAATCCTCCTCAATCGAAACACTCCACTCACTTTCATACATTTCTATCCTCCTATGGGTTATTTTCATCCTTATTCTTAGGCCCCTCACAATTATCTTCTTGAAATTTACACTCAAATAATACAAAGCACCCTATAACTTATCATTTTTTTGTCTGAAGGTCTATTTTGCATGTGCTGAATTTTGAAAGTATGTGTCCACATAAGTGAACTTTTTGAACTTCTTTTCTAGGTTGGAGATGTAATAGTGAGATGTTTTCAATATTTCTTCTATTGTAAGATGTGTTGGACTATGTCTCTTGTGTTTCCTATTGAAATTCAATGAAAACACAATAAACAATATAATTTTTAATAATCAATACCTTTTAAAAATGCTCTAAATGGAAGAAAATTAAAAACAAAGAAAATTTGACCTCCCAACACAATAGTAAAACAAATTTATTACAAAAAATAACTAATCAGATGTAAAATGAGTGAAATTTATTCATAATAGAATTTTTTTCTCTAGAAGAGGAAAACATCATCCTAAAAGGAATTTAAACCCACAGGACTATCTCTAGAATAACTCCCAACTTTTATTTTTTCCTCAATCTCTACTACCTGTAGAGTTAAGAATGTAAAAATCAATAAAATATCTACTCAAAGAAGAATATTCCAAACTAATATAGTAAGTTGAAAGGAATATAACTCATGTGAAAATAAATTCTTCATAATGACACCCATTATTTCCTTTGGGGTAGTAGCGAGATGATTCTCAATGCTCTTACCCAATCCCCCATGATATCCAACAAAAGAAGTTGTAGAAGCATCTCCCTTCAAACTACCATCCTCAACATGGAATTTAACAAATATCCCACTACCAAAATAGTTTAATGCATTTAGGATAATATGAATTTTTTTGGTTAGCACTTAGAGTGGCTTTACTCTCTATTTAAAAATAATCCATATCCATGGGTTCTCGTTGATCAGTGTCATTCGGAGGAGGCATAAATATATCTCTTATTAGAAAATCATTTGACATATGAATGTCTAGAGTCCTAGAAGACTTACTTGTTCCATAAAATTTTTCCTTCATTTTTTAAAGGATTTTAACTTTGTTGTGTGTCTCTTCATTTGGATCCTCGTTGTAGCTAGGACTAGAATATGACATGGATAAACCTGCAATTGATCGGAAGAATAATAAAAAATCTAAAGAAAAAAGGTACAACAAGCAAGATGTATGAGAAATGATGTACTTATGAGAAATGATGAGAAAGGTGTACTTAAACATGAAATGATGTGACTAATTCCAAGTTGATATTTTAATGTGTTGCTGGGAATTTAACCCAGCTTCAATTTTGAGGTATGTAGGTTAACAAGTTTATCCTTGTTATTTTACTTGAAAATGTTATATACCATGGAAGTAGGTGGCACCAGTAAAAGGCTGGAAATTTATCTATCCATGGAATTATTTGATTGCTTAGGGGACATCCATGTATCCAACCCGTCCCCTACAACATTAGAAAAATCACTACTCTTATAAAATCTCATAACATGTTCATGTAAATTCCCTCTTGCATATGCCACAAACTGAGGATAAAATGTATGAAAACAATTATCAACCTGGATTGTTGAACAATCCTCAAACCTATACTACTATGAAATCCTACAAACAGGATTAATGGTGCCAAGAGGTTGGAACAAGGAATCAACATGTAAAATTTCCTTTGAATGAAGAGTTGCAAATATGTCATGTGAAATTGGAACCCAAGTATTATCAATATTAATCCTATATACACTACTACCTTATTGCATGATGCATTCATAAACAATCATATGCAGCTCTATGAATGTTAATGGAATATTTCATGGCCATAACCATCACTGTAAAACCGATATGCCACATGTAGTTTGAGATCATTTACATTTCTAAAGTGTCCCGAAGAAATTTCTTGATTTGACTTAGTTTCTTCAACTTTAGGCATAGGAGGCATGCCCAGCTTATCATCCTTATAAGGTGACACATTAACTTCCTCCACAATATGCTCACATGTATTTCCAATTTCATTTTCATGTAATGGATGATATGCAACACATATAGTGGTTGTTATTTCATAGATCCCAAGCTGAAGGGCCAAATTATTTAAAAACTGTTGAATTGTTCTTTCGTACATATTTCATTTCAAACTGTGATGAAAATGTAGCTTTGTAGACATTCGAGACTTTGGCTATTGCAGACTTCTGTGAATTTTATTTGTTTCATATGATACTCCTAATCAAATCACCATTGTTTGGTTTTGTTGTTTTCAATGTATCATAGCCACAAATAGTGACAATAGATCCCTTTGGTATTGAAATCTGAGTAACTAGAGTGGAGACTTGTGAATTTTGGTGTAGAGGTGTCTCATTTTGGTGCTGCACCTGATTCCTTACCTACCTCCATGTGCACATCGAGGAAACTATCCATCCTATGTGTGGGATCACTTCTATCTTCTTGTATGGAGAGATTTAAACAACTAATAAAACACTAATAAAATAAATAGCAAAAATATACATCCACCAGACATGGCGGAAAACGACCTGAGAGCCTATTCAATTTCTCTCTCTCATTATTAAAAAAATGGTATAATATAAATATAAATACAAGAGTAGAATGTGTCTCAAGATAATGCATGTATCTTAGACACTTTGGTTGAGGAAAAATCTCAACAACACAATAATCTAGGAGCCTAACTAGTTGGAGAGAATCTCTCATCCAACTAGACCTAAATTGACACCTAATTGAGAGGAAAAAAATCAATGTAGAAAATTAGGAATAAATTCCTAATTTTCATGATTCAATTTATTTTATTATTTTTGGAATTTGAATTATTTTTCTCACATGAGAGTGAGGCTAACATTCCCCCCCCGCAATGATAAGTCCAAAGTAAGAAACTGGAACCATCTCCAAGTCCTCATGTTGAAACTACTGAGATGATCCTCAAAGAAAAACACTGCATGGAAGACCACCAAAGCTGGATGCTAAAAAAAATTCAATATGAAGAGAACCTTAGTCACCTAAAATTCTGATTCATATCTAATTTTTGTTGAAAACTCCATCACGTGAAAATATGAAAAAGGATCCATCTCTACTTTGCTTGCAATCAATATCCTTTGTCCACTTATAAAATTTGATGATGCCCATTGGAGAATTTTATCGTCCACTAACAAAATAGTGATAATTCCCACTAGAGAATTTGTTGATGATGATCTCCCATTGGAGGATGATGCTTTCCTACTAGCTGATGATGTCAAAAACTACTCATTGTTTCTTTTGTTGTTGACTTCCCATTGCTGATCAAGATGCCCACTAGCTTCTTTTTATGATGTTGTCGAGAATTTCAGTTTGAAAACCACCTTTAGCTGAAAGGATAGACAATCATCTTCATTTCCTTTCATAACTCCCCCCTTTCATATGTAGGAGTGTTTCACCATATTCATTTTATTGGAAAATTTGTGTTCATGTGAGACTAAACCCGCCGACAACACAAAGATAATTGGCTGAATGTAGATTACCATTGCCAAGGATCAATCCATGAATAATTGATCTCCACTCTGGGTGGTTGATTTCACTTACTACATCTTTCTAATGAATGATTTTTCTTGCCACAATGGTGACAAGGATGGAGGTCAAAATAGGTACTCTCCAGATGGTTATTTCTCTTACAATGGTTACGCTTGTTATGAGCATTGTCTAGAAAGCCTGCACATAAAAATTTCACTAGTTTTGATTAATATGGAACATACAAACTATTGTCTTTAGTGTAACCTAGGCCATGTAGATCTTTGTTGAAGGATATTTCTTCCCAAGGTCTGATCACTTTCTTGGAAATATTATTGTGTTTTTGTTCTTCACACCTCCTGTTGCTACCTATATGCCAAGTTGAATTAATGAAATAATTTGTATTACACTGAGCATCAACCATTTTAATTAATGATTCATATGTTTGACATAATGTATCAAACCATGCAATTTTATTTTTGGTACTACTCGTTTCATCATTAAGTAGTAAATCTAGTTGGATAAAATCACTTGTGTCGCAACTGACATCAACTTGATTTATGAGATATTCTGTGTCACAAATTTCATCACTATGATGAATAAGGTCACTTGTATCACAAATTTCATCTAATGTTTGGATGACGTCTTCGGTGTTGTAGCTTGCATCTACCTTTTATGTGTATTGTGCATCAAGTAGATCTTGTTTTTCACTTAGTTTTATTTGAAGTGCATGAATGTGTTTTTCTTTCATCTCAAGCTCAATTTGAAAGTATTTTTTTGCTTCTAATGTGATGTTCATGTGGTCGATTAAGTTTTGATTCTCCTTCTACTTCCATTCCAGTAATTCAATTTTATTATGGAACTCATGATTGTACTCTTTCAACTCTTTAATTTCCAGATCTGCACTTTGAGGACATTTACCACCTTTTCCCATTTTGACACACTTGCTCATACTTGCTCACTTGATTTCTTTCTTGAATGACATGAACGTTTGTTTTTTTTTCTTGATTGGCATGCATGACTGTGTTGGCTTGCTTGCTTAAACTTGCTTGATTGCTTCACACTCATTTGAATAATTGAATACTCATGCTCACTTGCATTATATTTGAACTTGTTGTTTTTTTTCTTTAGATTTGAAACCCGTTCACTTGATGCTTTGAATTTGTGCACTAACACTTTGTACTTCCTTAAATTTACTCACTTGATTCTGCTTATTTGTAAAAGAAGGGTGTCGAACACTATCAAAAATGCACCCAAGAGATAATTCTTACAATGACAAGTTCAAATAATCTTGATGACTCTGTTCATGGTCAACTTATGATATTCTCCATTTTTAACTTTTGATTTTTTTTCTTCATGAAACTTCTATCAACATTATGCATGTTGAACACAAAAATTGACTATATTGATAATTTATGGCATCAGGTTGATAGTATTGAAGGTAAACATGACTCTCAGTTTGATGAGTTTCTTGGAAAAAATAACCTTCCAGTATAATAAACTCTCTTTCATATATAAAACTATTATCATCGCAATCCTCCAATAACTTGATTGTTCATTGATCCGGATTTATGCAGGAATGTAATAAAATAAAGAAATATACATAAACAAAGAGATGAAATGAAAATAATACTTCATTTCATTAATATCAAATAATAGAAATATGCTTACATACATAATGGAAATAAACTAGCAAGGGCATTGGTAGCTTATCTCTGAGAAGAGATGTGGCAGCTACAGGCCTCTGAACTATGTTACAATGAGGCTTGAGAGCCTATTTATTATTGAGAAACAATGGAAAACCATAAACATCCAAAAACCTAACCATAGGAGATGAAGCGCCAAAACTATGGGCCCCATTTGGGTAAATTGGTGTTTCAACTTCCCACGGACATAGCTTTGGCATACAATCTCTGTTTGACACGCACCATACCTCTTTAGAAATATCTATCCAAGGAATACAACTTTTGATGTGAGAAACATCAGTCCATGACCCATGTTGCATTTGGTTTTCCCAAAAAACATCGTTTAGGGCCTCAAAATGGCTTTTGAAGTTTAGGACCCGAAAAAATGCTAAACATCATAAGTTTTGTTGAAAATAAAAAACTAAAAGAACTGATGGTGGGGGTTTAAACGGAATAAGTGGGTGGCCACATCTATCCACTTGGATCATTAGGGCCTCAAAACATCTCCAGAAATTCATGACCCAAAAAACTACTAAAAATAGTAAGTTGTGCTGAAACTGAAAAACTGAAAGAACTGATGGTGCAAGTCCAAATGGAATTGGTGGGTGGCCAAAAATATCCAATTGGATCATTCTTCCCTCCTTAGGAAGAATTTATCCCCATTGAATTAAGTTCCTCCATGAGAGGCAAATTCTGCGGAAATGGTATTGGATTTGTCCAGGATTTCGTGGACCTATTGGTGGATGTGCTGGATGTGTTCAATAAATTTGGTTGCCTCAGATGGTATATGTGTGGATTATGTCTGTGTAGTCACATGATGTATGGAAACATCAGATGGTGGTGCGCTGGGGGTCAAATCAATGGAGTGCTTGTCCTGACACTATAGAGGAACCTCCGTGGGTGAGGAGAAAATATCCTCGTATTCCTCCACGACTTTGTGCATCTGCTACAGCTGTGCAGGGGAACCCTGCTTTGAGGTTGTGGCCACAATATTCTTCTGTCTCTATGAGCGAGTTGTAAGGAAAATAAATTTCTTGGTTTGGGAAACAATCTTACTACAATGTTTTGCAATATTCAAGAAGATGGAAGGAGGTGGTACTACCTCCGGTATCCTGTACAATTTATTTCCCAAAGTAATAACAACAGAACGAGGCCTAGAGTCATACACAACATGCCACCTCCACAGGTATGGCTGGCCCAATAAGACATCATCTACATCAAGAGGAGAAACATCACACAATACCTCATCCGTGAATGGTTTGATGCTGTATGGAAGGCAGCATTGGTGGAAGACGCGGAGATGTCTCCCTGGGTGAAGCCACCCAATGGTATATGGCTGCGTGTGTTCTATGGTCTGTAGGTTGATCTGATTCATGACCTCTACTGAAATGACACTCTTTCGGCTTCCACTATCAACAAGAAATTCCAGTGGAGAACCCTTCACCCACATCTGCGAATGGAAGAGGTGCTCCCCCTCCTTAGGATCCTCTGTCTAGATCTTGGTGGTGGAAAAAATCGCACTGGGGTCCACATCAACGATCTGATTCCCTTTTCCATCTCCCTTCTCTTGTTCTAGATTAGGATCATAACATGCATTTGATTCAGTTGCCTTCAGTGCTGCCACCAGTGGCTATTTTGACTGACACTCGTTTGTGCTGTGAGTGGGGCTGTTATGAAATTCACACCACTTTCCCGTATCCTTGTTTTAATTTGTGGTGGTGTTATGAGTCGTCCCGCTTTGGCTCTGCCCCCTTTACTGTTGTTCGGGGGAGCCTTTCCTTGGCTTCGGATTCTCGGATCCAAAGTCTCGCTTCTTCTGCTTAAATTTCTGCTTGATCTTGGCGGCATAGCAATATGCAGTGCCAAGCGAGGTAATGTTGAGGAACTCCATTTCCTCCTAAATGTTTCTATGCAGAAAACTGCAGTGCTTGAGCACCAAATCTCTCTTCGAATCTTTAATACCCAACTTGGTGTGCACAGTATGGAAAATTATTTCCAATTTGTGCACATCTTGATCCGTTTTGTATCACAGCGTGGTCCATTGGATGTGCTTGTCCTCATAGCTCCCCACCAGGTAATATTGTTCCTTGATGCCATCTTAGAACGAATTCCAAGTGGGTGTAGCAGAGGATGGAGAGTGTTCCGTGCCATCCTTTTCCTCGTAGTAGGTTTCCCACTAGTCTTTGACATGGGGGGACATTTAGGAGTGCAAAAATAATATTTTATTGGTTGAAGAATTCATGTACAAAATACCCTTATAGAAAATTCAACCATATATCTACAATGTTTGCATCTATCTAGCCTTCAAATACATTAATGTTAAACTTTACATGTACCTTGAAGGGAGTAGAGCCTCCAAAGTGGTTTTTGGATGCAGAAATGCCATAGGTGGGCAGCCGTTGAAGGATCTGAGCAAAGTTATCCATCATCGCGTTCCTCATTTTCTTAAGGGCCTCCTCGAGCAATATTTTGATAGGATATCTTGCTCTCTCGTATTTATTTTCTTCCACCATGGGAGGTCTTTCGGGTTTGTGATGCTGATCTTACAAGGGTTCAACTAGATCGAGCCCTAAATCCTTATACCTTGATCTCGTTGGGGACATGCAAAGAAAAATAGAGAAAGAGCAGACTAATCTGAAACCACTAATCCAGATTTATCCAAGAACACAATAAAATAAATAAATATACATAAACATAGATATGCCTCATAAATAATACTTCATCTCATTAATATCAAATAACAGAAATATGCTTAGAGACATACTTGAAATAAACTAGCTAAGGCGCTGGTAGCTTATCTCTAAGAAAAGATGTGGTGGCTACAGGCCTCAGAATCATGTTATAATGAGGCTCAAGGGCCTATTTATTATTGAGAAACAATGGAAAATCCTAAACATCCAAAAACCTAACCCTAGGAGATGAAGCACCAAAACTATGGGCCTCGTTTGGGTAAATTGGTGTTTCAAATTCCCGAGGACGTAAATTTGGCATACAACCTTTGTTTGACGTGCACCATACCTCGTTAGAAATATATATCCGAGGAATAAAACTTTTTATGTGATAAAAATTTCTCCATGGACACATGTTACTCTCGGGTTTCCCAAAAAACGTCGTTTAGGGCCTCAAAACAGCTCCAGAAGTTCAGGACCCAAAAACCTGCTAAAAATAGGAAGTGTTGCTGAAAATGAAAAACTGAAAGAACTGATGGTGGGGGTTAAAATGGAATAGGTGGTTGGCTGCCAATATCCATATGGATCATTAGGGTCTCAAAACGGCTCCAGAAGTTCATGACTCGAAAAACTGCTAAAAATAGTAATTTGTGCTGAAACTGAAAAACTGAAAGAACTGATTATAAGGGTCCAAATGTAATAGGTGGGTGGCCAACAATATCCACCTGGTAATTCATTTATTGCATCACATCAAATAATACTTTACATTTTATATGTTTTTAATAGGTGCAACTACAACAAAAAATATTCTGCAGAATAAAAAAAAGTGTAAATTCATATCATAATTAACAAGAAATGAGTTATTAACATGTACTTGATTTTACTATCTATTTAGATCTATATTTTAACTATTATCTATATACTTATACATAATGATTTTAAAAACATAAATTACATATATATATCCTTTGAAATCAATTGACATGTTACCTTCTCTAACAAGAGTAGAAAATCTATCACCTTCACATGACATTATAGTCTCCTCTTATTCCATCTCTTTGAATCTTGCAGATGACATTTTCCCATTTGTATTAATTTTTCTATGTTGCAAAACTTTTACATACATATTGTTTTCACAAATATCATTGAATTGTGTGTCCTCTATGAAAAAAAGATAAAAACAGGTTTCTATTATTTTATCAACTGAAAATGCATTTTAGTACTATTTTGTTTTAATTGAATGTAATTTTTGAGTCGCATTTACTATTTCAGCTTCATATGTAATCGATCTATCTACATCTTGGACTCAAATATGCCAGAAAACCTATAGTGAATTCAAAGAATAATTTAAATATGTTATTTAAAATACAATTTATATATCAAAATAATCATAGATAAGTTATTTAAACTATATAATTTTAAAAATTAGAAAATTAGAAAATTAATAAAACTTATCATATATTAAAAATATATACAAGCTAATGTATATGCACATACCTGTGTACCTCTGTTGATAGGTTAGTCTCATGGCTTAGTGCAATAATGCACCATTGAACAAATTTTTCATCTGAGAAAAGTTGGTTTGTAGAGTGGTCCATCTGATATATTTCAAGTGGTTGTTTTATACATGCCCATGTACCATCATGTTCTCCTTTTCCATGACTAGTCTCAAAGAAATTCCAACAAGGTTTAGTGTTGGTTTTCTTGTGAGGATGACGCAACCAAAACAATGACAGTGAAGATTTGAATTGACTTGCACATCCATCTGAGCATATGCAATGTTAATTTAATTTTATTCCATGATATTTAAATGAGTCATAAATGTTATCAAAGCAATGTTGTACACAATGTGTATCATGCGTACGATCATCGCTGATATAAATATGACATTCTTTAATAAAATGTCGATTCTCACTATTTCTTTAGATATGATCAATATTTGTTCAACATGTCTATATATAATATGGAAAAGCATAGAGACTTGGTCAGAATGATAATATTTACTATGCATTTCATTTTTTGCAACAAATGTGTAATTTTCTACAAAATCAACTATTGAAAAAATTATTATCGTTGGAACATTTTCTCGGATTTTTTTGAATTGTAGGTCCTTCCATTGAGCTATATGATATTTCTCGGTGTATTTATAAATTTATGTTTCATACTTCCTCAAAAAAGCTATCAAAAAAATTATTCTTCATGTAAATCAATCCTTCTAGCACTTGTAATACTACTTGAAACAATCGATGTATGGATATATTCATATATATTTCATTTCACTTTCATGTTAGAAATGATTGATCATTCGTATCAATAGGATATTTTTTTTGTGAAATAAATTAAAATTTCCACAATCATCACATTTTTTACCACTAACACATTTCTTTTGGTAAAATAATTCATGATTTTCTCTTCCACATAGAATTTTAGATATGAAATCATCGATAGTGGAAGGAGGAGGTGAGTTTTTCAAAAAAATATTACTAAAATTAAGGAAGGTGTCACATACCATGATAGCTTTAACATACCATGCTTTATGCTGCACAAAAGTGCTGATTGAGACATTAATTCCATGATTCTCTTTTATGAGCTTATTGAAAAACTTTATCTGAGTGGGTTCCAAGATTTGTTTTGCATGTTGTTCATAATGATTTCATGTTATTCATAAATGCATCACATCTATTTTTTTTTTTAAGTTAGGCTATTATATTAATTCGAAAACATATAATTTACATATGCTACAGGCTGGGTTGGTAAATAGCGCTTAGCCAATCCCATCCTTTGTTACACAATTTCTAGGCTGCCTCGGGGGAGGAAACCAACCCGAAAAAACCTTGAAACAGAAAATTAGATCATGCATGATAGCACTGGAATATATAAGAAGCCCAAAGTAAATAGTATAAAAAAGGCACTGATGGAAATATTGACAAAAAACATAGGAGAACTATGAAGCTGTGCAGGCTTCACTATTCCTCTTCATCATCACTAATGGGGACCTCCTCCTCAATGGGGCAAGCAAGAGCCTGCACAGCAAATTCCTCTGCATATGCCACTGTACACCTGGGATTGTGGACCCATGCGTAGAGGATGGGGGAGTCCATATCTACGCCATCGGGAACATGCATCCAGATTCCATCGAAGTCCATCACCTAGACGTCCGAATCCTCTTCTTCCTATTCTTCAGTTGGCAGCAGGTTAGTTTTTCAGTGCTGGAGGTGCGTCTAGGGAGAGATGCTAGACTTTCGCGAGTCATTTTTTCCTCTTTACATAGCTCACCCAGGGACTTTAGCAATCTCCTCGAGATCGAGACTCAGACTCACAAAAGTGATGGAAGAGGATCCTTCCATCGACTCTAAATGATTTTCCTCACCACGGTGATAACGACTAGGGAGAGCCCTTCTCTGTCCTCCTCAGATAGCTCGTTGTCAAAGTCTTGGAGCCATTGTGCACAAAGTTTTGGGGGCGTAGTTCAAGAAAGGGTACACAAAAGGGCAAGCAGCACTGGCGCTAAGGGCATAGGACTAGCTGGAGGGAAGGTGCGTAGGGAGGGGTGCAACATCCTAAAGGAGACTGCACAACACTACACTGGGAGTAGAGCTTCGAAGCCTTCTGAAGTTAGGGAGAGGATAGAGAAGAGTTAAGGAGGTGAAAGGCAGAGATAAATTTCTGTGAATTGAAAGGGGTTGAGAGCTCATCCTTTTAAAGGGGTGGGGGTATGTGCGAGGAGGGAAGCAATGAGTAATATTCACACACATCTGTGTGCTATGATTGATTACCTGAGCAGGTTCAAGGGAAGGGGGATGGTTGCAATACGGGTTGATCATGATGATCATTAATGGTGATCAGTGCGAGGTGATGCTCTAGATAAGGTGACTCAGAGCCCGTCCTCTCGTCATCATTGTCGATTCTATGAGTCTTGTATAAGTGGCTAATGGTTTGAAGATCCACAGTAGGTGAGGCCCTGCGTAGGTGATCTCCGTCTCCCAGGGAGTGTATGATGTGATTGTCAAGCGTGTCAGTTCTGTCACCCACATCCAGGGGTCGCATCACATCTGTTACTTTTGGTGAAACATGTGAATTTTTCATCCAATATTCATATATTATTTTTTTAACATCCTCTCCAAGTCTATCTTTGTATGGTTTCCTACAAATAACAGTCCATAAAACAAGCTCATCATTTACATCTATTTGCAATCTAAATTTTCAATACTTGTGAAATGTTTCTTGTGAGGTCCCTAATGCTTTGCCATAGATTTTACCAAACTATTTTCTTTATTACTTGATGAAACCAAATCCATTTTTATTTCTCTACGTGCATCTAGATCTCTTCCTTTTCTATATATTCCAAATCATTTTGGAGCATTATTTATATTTTGAATCACATTCTCCTTCACCATTTTATATTTTGTTGATTTTTGAATACCCAATAGTGTTGTAGCTTCTTTTATTTTTTTTGACGTTAAGAGACCTCTCAAAATTTGAGATTGAACTATCGCATTTTCATCTTTGAAGAACCTATCAATAATGAACATAACATGCTATCATATAAAATTGTTATCTTTTTTATCTCCATATATGCCAGTGTTGACATTTTCTAAGATCTCATCATCGATATTGATTTCATCTATACATATAAGAATTTAATGTAATGAGTATAAATATACATTAAACATTTACATATATGGTTCAACTTCTTGCTGAGATTGATTTTCCCTTTCAATATTTAAGCGTTATTCCTTCTTTCTTTTGTGATAGTTTCTGGAGTATTATTTATGAGCCTTAATGTCTCTTATTTGATCCTATTTTCTCTTGCAATTTCTCTGATTTCCCATGATAATTCAATCTATGTATATTTTTAAAATCAAACCTGAAAGAGTCAATTTCAAAATCCACTAAAAAAATCGAGAAAAAAATATTTACATTCTAAATTTAGAGTTAAAAACTCACTTTCTAAATTCAGCCCAAAAAAATCACTTGCAAAATTCAGCCCAAAAGACTCACTTTCAAAATTTAGCCCAAAAGACTTAGATTCAAAATGCAGCCCAAAAGACTTACTTTCAAAATTCAGCCTAAAAAACTCACTTTAAAAGTCCACACAAAAAACAATTTGTCAAAAAATTAGATGCAAATAAGTTTGGAATTCAAAAGTTGCACAAGATGAATGTGATTTCAAAAATAACATTTCGACCGAGATTATTTATAGCATGCGGCTGAAAAAATTATATCGGAGGGTCGCATCTTTTCAATTTTGTGGTTGACAAAAAATATGTATAGGCTTTTGAGTCGAACTTTTAAAATAATTCGGATGAAATTTTAAAATTGTTCGGCCAAATTATTTTTTGGTTTATTATAATCATCATTCACGGAAAAAGGAAATTCGGTTAAAATTTTTTTTTTTTCGGACTAAAAACTTGCAACTTTGCAACAACACGACTGTCATCACCTTTCTCCAAGTTTGGAATGATTGAACTCCATCAAATATGGCGAGTTTTATTTCAGAACCACTACTAACGTTTGTAGACTTGAATCTACTTTCAATATATATAAATTTTATGGAATTTCAGAGATATTTGTTAACTTTCACTAATGTTTTAGTAAAATGTGTGAAAAAAATTTTACAAGGTCATTATCGTTCAGTGAAATGAAAATCATGAATCATCCAAAATACACTGTGAACAAGTATTGAAAATATATGGTGCATTACGTAGATCTATCTTATTTAATGGACAAGTTTTGTATTTTTAGTTTTTAACTAATATGTTGAGAAACGTGGTGCTATGTTAACCATCTTTAAAATCTAAAGTTTTTTCATATTGGGTCAATTCAAAAATTTCTAGTAATTGTGATGTGCATATGTTTGTTTCATAAATATATTGATATCAAAGTAGAGTCTCTCTAGATTGTTACAACACAATTTTTTTTCAAAAGTGCAAAGTTAACAAAGAATACACTCGTGTGAGAAAACATGAATTTTTATGAATCCCTTGATTTTTAAAGAAAACACAGTCAAACAATTTATAAGTTGACATATAAAATGTGAATTAAAAAATGCTAAAAATAAGTATTAGAAAGATAATACAATTTATGAAAGCTTTTTTTTTACTGTAAAATGAAATTCTAAATAGAAAAATTCTTTGACTTGCCAAAAGTTCAAAAACTTCTAAAAATGATATTTATTTTTTTTTCCTGAAAAAATTGCAAAAAGGATCAAATATGTAGGATATTCTTGAAATCTTTAGGATGTAGTAAACATATTGGATAGCAATATGTCCCTTGGTAATTGCACTTTTGGATATTGCCCCAAGTTAAAGGCTTTCTCTTCATCAGTAACCATAGAAAAGGAAAACTTTAGGCCAAAATTTGTGTTTCCATATTTTGGACCAAATTTCTTCTGTCGATAGAAACTAATACCTTACTTCAAGGTGGTATGGTTCCTAGATAGGGAACATACATTGTACAAGCAGCCTCAATGTAACTTATTTTGAAAGAGTGATAAGTGAGTGCACCTTTTATGAAGGTTTCCTTAGAATTTTTCTTGGGTGTTTGAGATTTGTTTGGGTCTCCATACCTCTAGTGGGAGCCATTGATGTCATCATGAACCAGGATTTGATTGAATCCAATAGTTAGAGAGCTTGGTACTCCCTAGAGCTATCATCGATATTATCAACCTGTCAAGATGATACTAGTCACCTAGTGTTGGGTTTAGAAATTGAGAAACTTTTTGTTGTCAAAATACCCTTTTTGACCCCCTCCAAAATCTGATTTTTCATTCCTATAGTCCTATTTTTTACAGAAAAATGGATTACCATGCTAAAACAACACAACTAGAGGATTAGAACATAAGTTTATAGTTTGTGTCAATAAAATATAGTTTGGATGCATTGTTAAGGGTTAATTATTATTATAGGGTTTACTCATGAAGGTTTTGTAGGTGTTGCAACCCTCAAATGGTCTTGCAACCAAAGTCTAAATGTGATTATGTATACAACCTCCAATGTAAAAGTGGCATGTGGGTCTCTTAGAGCACAACATAAGTAGAATTTGTCACACATAAAAGTGGATTGTTGGTCAAACATCATGTGCCTTCTTAGTTTCCTCATCTAGTAGTTTGTTTAGTACCAAAGTAAAAAATTAAGGATCACATGCTCAAATTTATAGCCAAATCACACCATTTATTTGCTTTATTAGATAGCTTTGCTATTTTTTTGGCCCAAGATTGGGAGACCATTTAGATATCTCATGATTATTATTAGAATAGGATTTGAGCATGACTCACTTTAACATTGTTATGAACTGTATCTTTTATTAGCGGTCAGATCATTAGGTTTCATTTCTATTCTAAGTTTGAGTTACCTCTGACTAGCATGACCACTGGGTCATACCTCTATGTACTTATGCTATGTAAATTTATGGGGTTTCTAATATCAATTTTTGATGCTCAAATTTCTTCATCTGATGTGATAAATTTCATTAAGAGTTAGTCTTCTAAGAGAGAAAATGTTGATAGTTGGTATGGACCCACCAATCCAACTCATTACCCCCCTATCTTTCTTGTGACTTAATTCTTAATTTATGTGCGTGGAAATATCTTGTAGGTATTTATCTATTTCAAGTATGTTGTTCATATTAAAGACATATCATGAGTTAGATCATGTCATATATGTGTTACCTATACAAAGATTGCTTAATGCTAATTTGAGTCATGGAATAATATGGTTGTATGATTGCAGATTGGAATCTATTAGAAAATTATATATTACAAAGAAATGGAACACTTAAAATATGCAGAAAAAAAACACATAAATAAAATATAAAAAAAGAAAGACACAAATATATGTGGTTCACCGAACCTGGGCTACGTCCATGGAAACAACCAATCCTTCCTTTCTATTATCCATCAAAATGAAGAGAAAAAACCTACATCAGATCCATTGTAATATCCTGTACTCTCTCACACAACCCCCACTATTATTTATATCTCAGAGTATACACTCCATACACAGACGTAATACAATACCCTCATACTACAGAGATGTTTCCTTATAAGGAAAATAAAACTAAATTGAACATGACTTCTAGCTTCATATCATATGCCTAATGAATGGCCCAAATTGAGTACGAAATTACAATATTTTACAAGGAAAATTTATATCTATTTTTAGCTTTAGGGGCAGCGCCCCCCAAACCCCCTGCTCTGGGGGGGGTGCTCCAAATGGTCGTCGTCACCCCCCTGGACCCCCCTGACAGCTATCCAACGACGAGCAGTGTTGCTACCCCGTTAAGAATAGGGGTCCAATGTTGGACTATCTCTCTTGCGTTCCCTATTGAACTTCAATGAAAACACAATAAACAATATAATTTTTAATAATAAATACTTTTTACTAATGCTCTAAATGGAAGAAAATTAAAAACAAAGAAAATTTGACCTCCCAACACAATAGTAAAACAAATTTCTTACAAAAAATAACTAATCAGATGTAAAATGAATGAAATTTATTCATAATATAATTATTTTCTCTAGAAGAGGAAAACATCATCCTAAAAGGAATTTAAACCCACCGGCCTATCTCTAGAATAACTCCCACCTTTGATTTTGTCCTCAATCTCTACTACCTGTAGAGTCAAGAATGTAAAACTCAACAAAAGATCTACTTAAAGAAGAATATTCCAAACTAATATAGTAAGTTTAAAGGAATATAACTCATGTGAAACTAAATTCTTCATACTGACACCCAGTATTTCCTTTGGGGTAGTAGCGAGATGATTCTCAATGCTCTTACCCAATCCCCCATGATATCCAACAAAAAGGCCTCTCCCTTCAAACTACCATCCTCAACATGGAATTTAACAAATATCCCACTACCAAATAGTTTGATGAATTTAGGATAATATGAATTTTGTTGGTTAGCACTTAGAGTGGCTTTACTCTCTATTTAAAAATAATCCACATCCATGGGTTCTCATCAATCAGTGTCATTTGGAGGAGGCATAAATATATCTCTTATTAGAGAATCATCTGACATATGAATATCTAGAGTCCTAGAAGACTTACTTGTTCCATAAATTTTTCATTCATTTTTTTAAGGATTTTAACTTTTCTTGTGTGTCTCTTCATTTGGATCCTCATTGTAGCTAGGACTAGAATATGACATGGATGAACCTGCAATTGATCAGAAGAATAATAAAAAATATGAAGAAAAAAGGTGCAACAAGCAAGATGTATGAGAACTGTTTTGCAAAGAGAAACACATGAAGGTGTACTTAAACGTGAAATGGTGTGACTAATTCCAGGTTTATATTTTAATGTGTTGCTAGGTATTTAACCCAGCTTCACTTTTTAGGTACTTAGGTTAACAAGTTTATCCCTATTATTTTACTTGAAAATGTTATCTACCATGGAAGTAGGTGGCACCAGTAAAAGGATGGAAATTTTTCTGTCCATGGAATTATTTGATTTCTTAGAGGACATCCATGTATCCAACCCATCCCCTACAACACTAGAAAAATCCCTACTCCTATAAAATGTCATAACATGTTCATGTAAATTACCTCTTTCATATGCCAGAAACTAAGGATAAAATGTATGAAAACAATTATCAACCTGGATTGTTGAACAATCCTCAAACCTATACTACTATGAAATCCTACAAACATGATTAATGGTGCCAGGAGGTTGGAACAAGGAATCAACATGTAAAATTTTCTTTGAATGAAGAGATCAAATATGTCATATGAAATTGGAATGCAAGTATTATCAGTATTAATCCTATATACACTACTATATTTATGTATGATGCATTCATAAACAAGCATATGCAGCTCTATGAATGTTAATGGAATATTTTCATGGCTATAACCATCGTGATAATACTGATATGCCACATGTTGTTTGAGATCATTTACAGTTCTAAACCATCCTGAAGAAATTTCTTGATTTGACTTAGTTTCTTCAACTTTAGGCATAGGAGGCATGTCTGGCTTATGATCCTTATAAGGTGACACATTAAATTCCTCCACAATATGCTCACATGTATTTCCAATTTCATTTTCATGTAATGGATGATATGCAACACATATAGTGGTTGTTATTTCATAGATCCCAAGCTGAAGGGCCAAATTATTTAAAAAATATTGAATTGTTCTTTTGTACATATTTCATTTCAAACTATGATGAAAATGTAGCTTTGTAGACATTCTAGACTTTGGCTGTTGCAGACATCTGTGAATTTGATTTTTTTCCTATGATACTCCTAATCAAATAATTTTTTTTTGTTTTGTTGTTTTCAATGTATCATAGCCACAAATAGTGACAATAGATCCCTTTGGTATTGAAATCTGAGTAACTGGAGTGGAGACTTGTGAATTTGGTGTAGAGGTGTCTTATTTTGGTGTCTTACTTGATTCCTTACCTATATGCATGTGTACATTGAAAAACTATCCATCCTATGTGTGGGATCACTTCTCTCTTCTTGTTTGAAGAGATTTAAACAACAAATAAAACAATAATAAAATATATAGCAGAAATATACATCCACCAAACATGGCGGAAAACGACCTGAGAGCCTCACAGCATTTTTATCTCTTATTATTAAAAAAATGGTATAATACAAATATAAATACAAGAGGAGAATGTGTCTGAAGATAATGCATGTATCTTATACACTTTGGTTGAGATAAAATCTCAACAACACACTATTCTAGGAGCCTAACTATTTGGAGAGAATCTCTCATCCAACTAGACCTAAATTGACACCTAATTGAGAGGAACAAACTCAATGTAGAAAATTAGGAATAAATTCCTAATTTTCATGATTCAATTTATTTTATTATTTTTGGACTTTGAATTATTTTTCTCACATGAGAGTGAGGGTAACATTCCACCCCCCCCCCCAATGATAAGTCCAAAGCAAGAAACTGGAACCATCTCCAAGTCCTCATGTTGAAACTACTGAGATGATCCTCAAAGAAAAACACTGTCTGGAAAACCACCAATGCTGGTTGCTAAAAAAACTTCAATCTAAAGAGAACCTTAGTCACCTAAAATTCTGATTCATATCTAAGTTTTCTTGACAACTCCATCACGTGCGAATATGCAAAAGGATACATCTCTTATACTTTGCTTGCAATCAACATCCTTTTCCCACTGATAAAATTTGATGACACCCATTGGAAAATTTTCTTGTCCACTAACAAAATAGTGATAATGTCCACTGGCGAATTTTTTGATGATGATCGCCCACTGGAGGATGATGCTCACCCACTAGCTGATGATGTCAAAAGCTACTCAATGTTGCTTTTGTTGTTGACTTCCCATTGCTGATCAAGATGCCCACTAGCTTCTTTTTCTGATGTTGTCAAGACTTTCAGTCTGACAAGCACCTTCAATTTCATTATCATTTGCCCCCCTTTTTCAGCTGAAAGGAGAGACAATCATCGTCATTTCATTTTGGAACTCCTCCCTTTCATATGTAGGAGTGTTTCACCATATTCATTATACTGGAAAATTTGTCTTCATGTGAGACTAAACTCGCTGATAACACAAAGACAATTGGCTAAATCTAGATTACCATTGCCAATGATCAATCCATGAATAATTGATCTTCACTCTGGGTGGTTGATTTTGCTTACTAAATCTTTCTAATGAATGATTTTTCTTGACACAATGGTGACAAGGATGGAGGTCAAAACAGGTACTCTCCATATGGCCATTTCTCTTACAATGGTTATGCTTGTTATGAGCATTGTCTAGAAAGCCTGCACTTAAAAATTTCAATAGTTTTGAGTAGTATGGAACATAAAAACTATTGTCTTTAGTGTAACCTAGGCAATGTTGATCTTTGTTGAAGGATATTTCTTCCCAAAGTCTGATCACTTTCTTGGAAATATCATTATGTTCTTGTTATTTACACCTCCTGTTGCTCCCTATATGCCGAGTTGAATTTATTAAACCATTTGTATTACACTGAGCATCAACCATTTCAATTAATCATTCATATATTTGACATACTGCATCAAACCATGCAATTTTATTTTTGGTACTACTCGTTTCATCATTAAGTAGTAAATCTAGTTGGATAAAATCACTTGTGTCGCAACTGACATCAACTTGATTTATGAGATCTTCTGTGTCACAAATTTCATCACTACGATGAATAAGGTCACTTGTATCACAAATTTCATCTGATATTTGGATGAGGTCTTCAGTGTTGCAGCTTGCATCTACCTTTTATGTATATTGTGCATCAAGTAGAGCTTGTTTTTCACTTAGTTTTATTTGAAGTGCATGAATGTGTTTTTCTTTCATCTCAAGCTCAATTTGAAAGTATTTTGTTTCTTCTAATGTGATGTTCATGTGGTCGATTAAGTTTTGATTCTCCTTCTACTTCTATTACAGTAATTCAATTGTATTATGGAACTCATTATTGTACTCTTTCAACTCTTTAATTTCCAGATCTGCACTTTGAGGACGTTTACCACCTTTGCCCATTTTGACACACTTGCTCATACTTGCTCACTTGATTTGTTTCTTGAATGACATGATCATTTTTTTTTTTGCTTGAATGGCATGCATGCTTGTGTTGGCTTGCTTTCTTAAACTTGCTTGACTGCTTCACGCTCATTTGAATAATTGAATACTCACGCTCACTTGCATTATATTTGAACTTGTTGTTTGTTTTTTTTAGAGTTGAAACTCATTCACTTGATGCTTTGAATTTGTGCACTAGAACTTTGCACTTCCTTAAATTTACTCACTTGATTGTGCTTATTTGTAAAAGAAGGGTGTCAAACACTATTGAAAATGCACCGAAGAGATAATTCTTACAATGGCAAGTTCAAATAATCTTGATGACTTTGTTCATGGTCAACTTTTGACAGTCTCCATTTTTTAACTTTTTATTTTTTTCTTCGTTAAACTTCTATCAACTTTATGCATGTTGAACACAAAAATTGACTATATTAATAATTTATGGCATCACGTTGATAGTATTAAAGGTAAACATGACTCTCGGTTTTCTGCGGTTCTTGGAAAAAATAACCTTCCAGTATAATAGACTCTCCTTCATATATAAAATTGTTATCATCACAATCCTCCATCAACTTCATTGTTCATTGATCTGGACTTATGCAGGAATGTAATAAAATAAAGAAATAGACATAAAAATGGAGATGCAGCTAAAATAATACTTCATTTCATTAATATCAAATAATAGAATTATGCTAACATACATAATGGAAATAAACTAGCTAGGGCGTTGGTAGCTTATCTCTGAGAAGAGATGTGGTAGCTACAAGCCTCTGAAATATGTTAAAATGAGGCTTTAGGGCCTATTTATTATTGAGAAACAATGGAAAACCATAAACATCCAAAAAACTAACCCTAGGAGATGAAGCGTGAAAACTATGGGCCCCATTTGGGTAAATTGGTGTTTCAACTTCCCACGGACATAAATTTGGCATACAATCTCTGTTTGACATGCAGCATACCTTGTTAGAAATATCTATCCAAGGAATACAACTTTTGATGTGAGAAACATCATTCCATGACCCATTTTGCTTTTGGTTTTCCCAAAAAACGTCGTTTAGGGCCTCAAACGACTTTCGAAGTTCACAACCTGAAAAAATGCTAAACATAGTAAGTTATGTCGAAACTAAAAAACTGAAAGAACTGATGGTGGGGGTTCAAATGGAATATGTGGGTGGCCACATATATCCACCTTGATCATTAGGGCCTCAAAACATCTCAAGAAGTTCATGACCCAAAAAACTACTAAAAATAGTAAGTTGTGCTGAAACTGAAAAAAATGAAAGAACTGATCGTGCGGGTCCAAATGGAATTGGTGGGTGGCCACAAATATCCACCTGGATCATTCTTCCCTCCTTAGGAAGAAATGGTCCCCATTGAATTAAGTTCCTCCATGAGAGGCAAATTCTGCTGAACTGGTATTGGATTTGTCTAGGATTTCGTGGACCTATTGGTGGACGTGCTGGATGTGTTCAATAAATTTGGTTGCCTCAGATGGTACATGTGTGGATTCTGTCTGTGTAGTCACATGATGTATGGAAACATCAGGTGGCGGTGCACCAGGGGTCAAATCAATGGATTTCTTGTCCTAGCACTGTAGAGGAACCTTTGTGGGTGAGGAGAAAATATCGTCGTATTCCTCCATGACTTTGTCCATCTACTACAGTTGTGCAGGGGAACCCTACTTCAAGGCCATGGCCACAATATTCTTCTTTCCCTATGAGTGAGTTGTTAGGAAAATAAATTTCCTGGTTTGGGAAACAATCTTACTGCATTTTTTTGCAATAGTCAAGAAGATGGAAGGAGGCGGTACTACCTTCGGTATCCTGTACAATTTATTTCCCAAAGTAATAACAACAGAACAAGGCCTAGACTCATACACAACATGTTGCCTTCACAGGTATGGTTGGCCCAATAATACATCATCTACATCAAGAGGAGAAACATCACACAATAACTCATTCGTGAATGGCTTGATGTTGTATGGAAGGCGGCACTACTGGAAGACGCAAAGATGTCTCCCTGTGTGAATCCACCCAATGGTATATGGCTATGGGTGTGCTATTGTCTATAAGCCAAGATTCTTCACAACCTCTGCTGAAGAGAGGCTCTTTTGGATTCCACTCTCGACAAGAAATTGCAGTGGATAACCCTTCATGCACATCTGTAAATGGAAGAGGTACTCCCCCTCCTCTAGATCCTCGGTATCCTCCGTCTGGAGCTTGGTGGTGGAAAAAATGGCACTGGGGTCCACATCAATGATATGATTCCCTTTTCCATCTCCCTTCTCTTGTTCTGGATTAGGATCAGAACATGCATCTGATTCAGGTGCCTTTAGTTCGGACACCAGCATATTTTTTGACTGACACTCATTTGTGCTGTGAGTGGGGCTGTTATGAAATTCACACCATTTCCCCGTGTCCTTATTTGAATTTTTGGTGGTGTTCTGAGTCGCCCTGCTTTGGCTTTTCCCCTTTTACTGTGGTTCGGGGGAGCCTTTCCCTGGCTTCGAATTCTCAGATCCAAAGTCTCACTTCTTTTTCTTAAATTTCTACTTGATCTTGGTGGCATAGCGATATGCAGTGCCAAGCGAGGTAATGTCGAGGAACTCCATTTACTCCTAAACGTGTCTATGCAGAAAAATATGGTACTTGAGCACCAAATCTCTCTTCAAATATTTAATACCCAACTTGGTGTGCACGGTACGAAAAAAATTCGCCAATTTGCGCACATCTTGATCCCTTTGCGATCATAGCGTGGTCCATTGGATGTACTTGTCCTCATAGCTCCCCACAGGGTAATATTGTTCCTTGATTCCGTCATAGAATGAATTCCAAGTGGGTGCGGCCGAGAATGGAGAGTGTTCCCTCCCATCCTTTTCCTCATAGTAGGTTTCCCACTAGTCTTTGACATGGAGGCGAATTTGAGGAGCAAAAATAATATTTTCTTGGTTGGAGAAATCATGCACCGAATACCCTTCTAGCAAATTAAACCATATATCTACAAAATTTACATCTATATAGCCTTCAAATACATGAATGTCCAACTTTACCTGTACCTTGAAGGAAGTGATGCCTCTAGAGTCATTTTTGGATGCAGAAGCGCCATAGGTGGGCAGCCGTTGAAGGATCTGAGAAAAGTTATCCATCATCACGTTCGTTATTTTCTTAAGGGCCTCCTCGAGCAATATTTTGATAGGATATCTTGCTCTCTTGTATTTATTTTCTTCCACCATGGGAGCTCTTCAAGTTTTTGACGTTGATCTTGCAAGGGTTCAACCAGATCGAGCCCTAAATCCTTATACCCTGACCTCGTTGGGGACATGCAAAGAAAAATAGAGAAAGCGTAGACCGCTCTGAAACCACTGATCCAGATTTATGCAGGAACACAATAAAATAAAGAAATAAATGTAAACACAGATATTCCTCATAAATAATACTTCATTTCATTAATATCAAATAACAGAAATATGCTTACAGACATAATTGAAATAAACTAGCTAAGGCACTGGTAGCTTATCTCTAAGAAGAGATGTGGTGGCTATAGACCTTAGAATCATGTTATAATGAGGCTCATGGGCCTATTTATTATTTAGAAATAATGGAAAATCCTAAACATCCAAAAACCTAACCCTAGGAGATGAAGCACCAAAACTATGGACCTCGTTTGGGTAAATTGGTGTTTCAAATTCCCGAGGACGTAACTTTGGCATACAACCTCTATTTGACATGCACCATACATTGTTAGAAATATATATCCGAGGAATACCAATTTTTATGTGATAAAAATTTCTCCATAGACACATGTTGCTCCCGGGTTTCCCAAAAAATGTCGTTTAGGGCCTCGAAACGACTCTAGAAGTTTAGGACCAGAAAACCTGCTAAAAATAGTAAGTGTTGCCAAAAATGAAAAACTGAAAGAACTGATGGTGGGGGTTAAAATGGAATATATGGGTGGCCTCCAATATCCATATGGATCATTAGGGTCTCAAAACAGCTCCAGAAGTTCATGACTCGAAAAACTGCTAAAAATAGTAATTTGTGCTGAAACTGAAAAACTGAAAGAACTGATTGTGCGGGTCCAAATGTAATAGGTGGGTGGCCAAAAATATCCAGCTGGATCATTCATTTAGTGCATCACATCAAATAATACTTTACATTTTATATGTTTTTAATAGGTGTAACTACAACAAAAAATATTCTGTAGAATAAAAAAAAGTGTAAATTCATATCATAATTAACAAGAAATGAGTTATCAACATGTACATGATTTTACTATCTATTCAGATCTATATTTTAACTATTATCTATATACTTATACATAATGATTTTAAAAACATAAATTACATATATATATCCTTTGAAATCAATTGACATGTTACCTTCTCTAACAAGAGCAGAAAATCCATCACCTTCACATGACATTATAGTCTCCTCTTATTCCATCTCTTTGAAGCTTGCAGACGACATTTTCCCATTTGTATTAAGTTTTCTATGTTGTAAAACTTTTACATACATATTATGTGTCCTCTATGAAAAAATATAAAAACAAGATTCTATTATTTTATCAACTGAAAATTCATTTCAGTACTATTTTGTTTTAATTGAATGTAATTGTTGAGTCCCTCTTACTATTTCAACTTCATATGTAATCAATCTATATACATCTTGGACTCAAATATGCCAGAAAAACCTATAGTAAATTCAAAGAAGAATTTAAATATGTTATTTAAAATACAATTTATATATCAAAATAATCATCGATAAGTTATTTAAACTATATAATTTTAAAAATTTAAAAATTAGAAAATTAATAAAACTTACCATATATTAAAAATATATACAAGAAAATGTATATGCACATACCTGCGTACCTCCGTTGATACACTAGTACATTTGAACAAAATTCTGACACTTTTTTCGTAACGTCGGAAATTTCCACAATTTTTATCAATTTTTGAAATCTCGCCAACAACCGTCACTATACCGATGTTTAGAGACATCGTCACTTTTGCTACATTTATGAATGTCATGGAAATGTAACATTCTAAACTATTCGTTGGTATTACGACGTTTTTGGGACAAAACATCGAAAATATAATGTCTCTAACATATTCGTCGGTCTTGTGAAGGTTTGTACAAAATTTCGGAAATGCGACCTCTCTAACATATTCATCGGTCTTGCGACGATTTGGACAAAATCTGGTAATTGCAACTTCTCTAACATATTCGTCGGTCTTGCGACGGTTTGGAGAAAACGTTGGAAATGCGACGTTTCTAAAATATACGTTGGTATTGCGACATTTTGCTCCAAAACGTTGCAAGACCGACATACATTTTAGAAACGTCATCAAATCCCATGCCTCACATATGAATCCAAAAAGTCTACAATGGTGTGATATTTGCTGGTAATTTACACCATCTAATGGCCAATACCCATTGTATCAAATCATACATATGATTCTATAAGGTGAGTGCCTTACAACGTAATTAAAATTAAAATGATAAATATTTATTGATATAAATTTATGAAATTTATGAATAGAAATATAATAAAATATTTAAAACTATATCTTAGAGTGATAAATTATAACTTTTGGGAAAAAATATTACTTATCATTATTACAAAGTAAATCTAAATTTCAATTTATAACCTTTTGTTGCATAATAATTGTTTATGCTTATATAACATTAATTATGATAAATATATTATGTACCATTGGTTTATATAGATATTGTGATGCTACTATGTACATTTACTAGCTACAGAATGTTATAATAAATATATTACACCATTGGTATATATAGATATTGTGATGCTACTATGTACATTTACTAGCTACAGGTGATTTGTTGGAGATGGTGAACTCCACCACACCATACCAATGGTCCACAAATCCTTTACATGGAGAAATAATCACCTTAAACAAGCTATTTTTAAATGTTGTAACCTATTAAGGAAGATATAAAAGAAACATTCCATCCAACATTTTCTCTCCCTACAATGACTACTCTCGGCCACATGGGCTCCTCCCAACAGTACTTCCCTCCATAGCATAGGATCTAAACCCTTCAACAATATAGTCACCCTATTACATGGTCCATATAATTCATTATTGTGTAAACCTCTATTAACACACTTCCAATATTTTACAAAATAACATGGTCTCCATCAAAAGACATTCATACATTAGAAAACCACACCATCTTTCAAAACCCATATAAACTTCTCAACATCACCATTTTTAACAATCCCTTTATCCTTAAATAACAATCACAAATCATCAATTTGAATAATAAATTATCTAAAAAAAATCAATTAGAATCCCTTTCATTAGTCCATGTTAGTAAATGAAAGTTTTTTTTCACATCACCATCTTTAACCATCTTTAACAATCCCTTTGCGATGGTTGAGGGCGCCCATCCAAACGCGTTCGGGTCGGGTCATTCCGGTTGAGGGCGCCCAAACGCGTTTGGGTTGGGTCGTTTCGGTTGAGGGCACCCGTATCAAATTTGCTAAATTGTGACTGAACGGGTGCCCCATGCACTTTCATGTGGCCCGTTTGCCGGTTGCTCCCTTGTGCCTTCATTTGGTCATGCACGCTGTGTGAGGGCACCCACCCAAATGTGTTCAGGTTGGGTCGTTTCGTTTGAGGGAAGCCATATCAAATTTGCTAAGTTGTGACTACATGGGTGCCTTGTGCACGTTCGTGTAGCTGTTTTTCCATTTTCCCCCTTGTGCCTTCGTTTGGTCAGGCGCGCCGTATGAGGGCGCCTGCCCAAACGTGTTCAAGTCGGGTCAGGTTGTTTTGTTTCAGGGTGACCGTATCAAATTTGCTAAGTTGTGACCACACAGGTGCCTTTTGCACATTCATGCGAACCATTTGCTGTTTTCTCCCTTGTGCCTTCGTTCCGTCGTGCACGCCGTGTGAGGGCGCCTGCCCAAATGTGTTCGGGTCGGGTTGTTTTGTGTGAGGGAGGCCGTATCAAATTTTCTAAGTTGTGACCGCACAGGTGCCTTGTGCACATTTGTGCAGCCCATTTGCTAGTTTCTCCCTAGCTAGTTGTGCCTTCATTTGGTCGTGGGATAGAGCTGCAAGACATGGAGCCCTTCGCCTTTCATTAAGCATGGCTATTGCTTGGTTATCTAGGTCGGTTCCTAATTAAATAGAAGGGTGGAGGTGTGGAACCAAAACCTCTGGAATCCCTCATGGCTACTTGGTGGAGGAAGATCTTCTCTGGAATGCCAGAATATGTCTGTAGGCTGAATCTAGAAGGGTGGAGGCGTGTGAACAAAACCTCTGTAATCCCTAATTCCTGGAGATTAAGACAATGTTGCGATCCTCATTATCTAAAAATATTACATGTTTGGCATGGTTCTTATAAGAGCCACCCAACCAGTAAAATTGAATAGATGTCTTGTTGCTGCATATGCACATATTGACAGTAAAGAGAGATTTCAGTTCATGAGCATGTGGCGTGGGAAAAAAACCTATGTAATCCCTATGTGTGGGGTTAATTAACCCTATGCCTACAATGTTTACTGTTTTCATATCAGATTGTGTGGGGGTAGATAACTTGTATGCATATCACATAGGCCCCATTCACTTATGAAGGTTCCCCAAACTCTTCCCCCAATTTGGTTGATCTTGCTCAGCTTGAAAATTTTGAATTTTCATTGATAATTGATTTTCCTCTCGCTCGAATGAAAAAGGAAGATGAATTTCATATTTTTCCTCCATAATTTCCACATTCGACATTTATTGTAGCTATTCATCTATGCTCATCTGGAATCACCACAAGTTGTACTTTTTTTTTTGCAATGGATTCTTGATGTTGATCTCGACAAGATTTCTCCTCCTCAAAAAACATATCCTGGTTGTAAGCATGGTTGTGGTATTTTGATGTTTAGATGAAAAATAAAACTTATAGCCCTTGATCTGCTAGGGGTTACCTTGATATTAACGGTGGTGTATTCATACTCCTTTCGAATAACCAATAAAGGGTCAAGGAAATTGCCAATATGTTGTCAAGTTTTATCTTATCCATCTCTGGGGAAAGCTGCTTTTCAGCTAACTCCACTACTTTTGATCTCAATTTTTCCAATTGCTTCCTTCTCTCATATGAACTAAGCCTTTTCCTTTCTCTTCCCTTCTAATTCTGTAATAGTGTCATAGTGATGCCAACCAAATTCTTTGGAAAGCCTTCCTAGCAGACAATACTTGTGACCTGCCTGAAGCCTCAACACTTTCAGAGCATCTGGAATGACCATTCTCTTCTTCCGGTCATATGGTGGGGGAACCCCTTCAAAATCCCTTAGCCTAGAAAGTGTTGGAGCACCATTCTTGGTTTTGTGTTGAATCATTCCTCTAATTGTCTAGTAGTCAAATCCTTCTCTTACTTTATTTTCATTTTCCCATACCTAACCAATGAGAGCACAAGAACACCTATTTCTATAAAAGCACCTATAGCTTATCTTACATTATTGTCATTTGCCCATAACTAACCAATGAGAACACAAGAACACCTATTTATATAAAATCACCTATAATAATTTTGTGGGTTTCAATAATATCCCTTTAGTTAGTGTGTGCACAGTAGCCTAGATCCTAAAGTGATTCCTGTACAATGATAATCCACTAGGTGTATTTGTTCGTAAAAAAATATGCATGGATAGATGTCCCATTTATGGCCAAGTTCCACCAAAATGGTTCCCCCTACCTACCTAGTAACTACATTACATTTTTTTCATGACAAGACTACCCTACAACCCACCAAATTTCTATCATATCCTTGACGTCAACAACAATTTGTTGTTCAAGATATAGCTAAGTTGGAACAAACTTATCTCTAGAGCTTAGGATATTTTTCTACCTCTAATGTTTATAAAACAATAGATATAAAATTTCTAAAGCATGTGGGAGGCCTTTAAGTATCACCTTTCCTATATTGACTCTGTCTTAAAAATCATGGAAAATGTCCATATATGAGTTATCCTTACTAAACCAAAAATTTCATTGAAAATAATCATTCATGCCATAACATTACTACTTCCTTTTTAACCACATAAAACTTATTTTTAAGTTACCATAATTCATCTTTAATATCACATAATTAGATTAAAAAATCAACCAAAATCCCTAGTTTATGAAATAAAAATTCAGCAATTTTATACAATTAATAATTTAAATAAATGTCTTAGATGTAATCTCATTAATAATTATTTATAATAAAAAATACCACTTATTTACCCAAAACCCTTATTAACCCCAAGAAAAGTCTCACACATTTTATTTAATGGAATTTGAGTGGTCTTAAAAAACACACGTATTTCATTTCAAAATGTCAAAAAATTTCAAATATCAAAAGTTTTAATTTCCCCCGTTCATTTCCCTCCGGTTGCATGGTTTGTATAGGGAAGGAGGGAGGATGCGGCCATATTGTCACCGATTTTGAGGAAGGATGCAACCATACTACTGCAGGTTTGAAGGAAGGATGTGGCCGTACTATCGCAGGTTTGAAGGAAGGATGCGATAAGTAAAGAAATTGATCTCGAGTGCCTGTTGGAGGTCTGCTCTGATACATTTGTATGAAGTCTGGTGATTTATTTCCTTCTTCTCTGAAACATTAGGTTATAAATAACAAATCTTGTTTGTGCTTATGAGATCTCGCCTTTGTGTTTCTAGCGCAAGGGTGTCCAACTAACAATAAGAAAAAAGGAAGGCACTGGAGGTTACAAAGTCTGAAGTTTGAGTCCACAGATTGTGAAGTTGTCCACTCGCTCCAAAAGTTGGAAGGAATTCCAAATGTAATTGGCTCCATCACAGGTCAATCTACGATTTTTTCACTTTATTTGCGGTTGCTTTTGTATTTTAGTTCTATTTTTCAACATGTTTATATGATAATTTACAGATTATTTCTTTGTCATTGAAATATATTGATTATATCTCGAATCAAAGAAGATCGATTAAAATTTTGAAGACCCATGTTCTGTTTGCTCTAGTTTGTAGTGTTTCATGAGTTAGGTCATTAACATATTGCTCTAGTCATATGCATTAGGGTTTAGGGATTAGCTTCAGTATGTGTTGTTAAAGTTTTATTTCTACCAATAAATCCTTGTTATGGTATGAGCTATCGAGACTATTTTTATTCTTACCTGGTTTGTAATAATTGACAATCCTAGGGTTTTAACACTCATATCTGGAATGGCCATGATTTTTACTTTCCAATTTAAAAAAAAAAAACTTTTTTTCATGAATTTCTTATTTTGTGCATCCTATAAATAATTAGCTTTGAGGAAATTTGTGTACCTTTTCTTCTCTCTGCACATTATTTTCCCCAGATTCCATCCGACAACTTAAAGCAGTATATTTGGCATATACCCTGAATCTTTCATCTTACTAGCCAATAAATCCACCATTGAATATATCCGCTCTGATTGTTTGTGTGATATGTCTCCAACAACAAATGAATGGACTCTATTCTTGACCTCGATCCAGCTGCATCCTGGGCTCTTTTTCAATTTAGTGTCTTTAATCGTTGCTCTCACCTTCATCACTTCATCCCAACTTCCAGTTGTAGCATATATGTTTGACAGCAATACATAGTTTGCAGCATTATCAGGCTCTAATTTAATAATATGTTTTGCAACATATTTGCCTATCTTAATATTGTGGTGAATTCTACAGGCACCAAGCAGTGCCCCCCACACACCAACATTAGGTTCTATTGGAATTTTCCTAATAAAGGTGAGCGCCTCTTTCATGTGCCCAACTCGACCAAGAAGATAAACTGAGCAAGCACAATGCTCCAAGGTAGGCGCAATGCCATAATCTTGACTCATGCATTTGAAGTATGGAATGCCCTCATCCACACAATAATTTATTTGGGTAGATCTTGAGTCTAGTTTTTGGCCCTTTTTTTTGACCAAAAGAGCATCAATATATGTGTTTTTATTCAATTATTTTTTATCCTTGAATTTTGGGGTTCATTTAAGTACAGGCTTGTAAGAATAAGTGTAATTCAAGTCTAGTCCAGGGCACATTTTCTTAGGACTATGATCTGAGCATGTAGGCCTTATGATATCCTTTTGAATGGTAGAGTATTTTCATACAAGTCTGTTGTCCTACATTAGATGAAACAATTCAAAAGTATGTAAACCTTGTTTGAGGGAGCATTGTATTTGGAAGACTCTGGATCTGAAGTAGAAAGGTTGTTTAATCCTTCTCTCAGTAAAGTTTGAAGTCTCCTCATGAGAACTAAAGGTACTAAAAAGTAAGGAGTGTATAAGATATTTGTTTAGTTACAACTGTAAATATATAACAATAATTCTCACTGCAATCCCATTATGTATTAGTGAACTTCAAGGATCAAATGCACTAACCTAATGATTGAATTCTCATCTACATAATTATAGTATACATTGACCTTTTCACCTACATAATAACTAAGTTTGAAAATAGTAAATTATATAGAAATGACAGTAATGTATGACACACGAGTGAAACATCTTACTAACTTCACAAGGCCAGCTTCAAGGACTAAATGATGATTGTGATGCAAAATTTTGGAGTGGAATATCGTTTTGTGCACTCTTATCCTTTTCATTCTATGTTGAAGCTAGTTGAAATGGAGTTACATTCAAGTGTTGTAAGCTCAACCAGTGAAATTTTTTCATGCTTGAAACAATATTTTTGCTAGATTTGAGAATCAGGATATCACATTGTTGACTCGGTTTCTATGTATGTTTTATCCATCTTCCAAACATAAGTTGATAGGTAAAGATTGTTTCATAAAATTTCCGTTGAGGTTTGTGTTTCTGTAATTTTGAGCTCTTGTACAAACAGATAGTTTCCTAAAGCAACAAATGAAAGCTTAAATGTTGATTCTCAAAAATACAAAAGATAATTGCTTGAGTCTGATGCAGAGATTAAATGACAGATATAATATTTTTTTCTACTCTTCTTCTTGAATGATATTCTTTTCCCAATCAGGTTTACATGATGCAAATAAAAAACTATTGCAGTTTATGTGACATGTTAGCGTTAAAATATACAGTTCAGAAGATAAGTCCATTGATTAAGTACAGACCCAAGGGAAACTTCAAGACACCATCCACGGTCACATTGGTGGCAATCATTCACACTTTAGGCTGTTTATTTTCTAGCAGAAGCGGGGAATGCCTTAGATAAAATCACTAATCCATTTGTTAAGGTAAATCAGAAAATCATATTAGTTAAGTGGAATACAATATAAATTTAGTGAATTGAAGAGGACAAGTGGCTTATTCTTTGGGCTATGGAGTTGGGGCTGTGAGATGAAAATAAGCTTGCAAAAGGCCTTTCCAAAGGCTGATTTGAAACCTCCAATAACTATCCTCGCTTGCTACAATAAAGATAATCCATTGTAGCCTCAGCCAACTAGGGATTATAATGCAGTTTCGACATAAACCTTTTCTTTTTCTTCCATACATCAAACCACCATATGTCATGGGCCAAAAAAATCAGATCTGAACAAACAAATTAGATGATACCCTAAGGCTTGCTCTGCTCCTTTGGATTGGAATCTTGACTTGCTTCACATTATCTGGAAATGCAGGATATGGAGAAGTTTGTTTACATGAATTTTCCCAGGATTTCCCAAGAAGAAAATAGTTCTACTAAACTTGAGGGGGCAGCTGCATTTGGTGACATTTCAGAAGAGATATCTGCCTTGCCTTATTTTTAAATATGCTTTTTATCCGGCGAGCATTCATACCAGTAGAAAATGGACATTGTTCTGCCCGTGCATTGGTAGGATATTATGCAGTGTTTGCTACAAGTGGTGTTATTCCTCCCAAAACTTCTTCGAATGAGCCTCCATTGGGTAACCATCCTCACATACCAGTCTTCCCTTCTCGGGAAGTTAAAAATAAAAAAAAGAGTAAGACTGGTAACTGTGTGAGAACTAGTAGGAAGGAAGAAAAGAAGACAACAGAGCCCAATAAAGACAATGTAATGAATGGATCTTGTTTGCACGATGAGTCAGAAAATGCATCTCCATCACTTTTTGATAGAACTGATATACATCAAGCTTTTCTGGGTCTTGGTCAATATGAAGAACTAGTCCACCCAGATGGAAAATTTTGACTTGGCTTTAGGAGGTATAATGCTAAACGTATTGTGGGTTCTGAGACTAGAAAGATGGCTTTTGGACACTCAGCATTAATGGCTCAACTGCCCTGTGTGATCCAAATCATAATTTTGAAATTTCAATAACTGTAAATAAGATGTCTCTAGGAGAAGCCACTCGTAAGATCATTCAACTTGTTTACTCTGAATTAGGCTTGCCTTTACCTAATGAGTTCTCAACAAGTGGTGAAAGTGGACCAGACATGCAGCTTAATTTAAGAGGGTTATAGTATTGACTAGAAAAGGAGGTAGGATCATATTCTTTGTTAAATTTGCTATTCTTTCTTGCTTCTGTAGATCATGATATATTTTCACCGTCCTTGGAGATATTCAGTGAACATTATTTGCAATGTTTACATTTTAATATTATTTGGAATCTATTAATTTGAAATTTGAAAGTATGCCCATTATTCAACGTGTGGGATTCAACTTGTTTGAGGTGTAACCAAATACTGGTTAACATATCTATGTGCTCAATCTCACTAAATGGAACATGCATGTGAGAACATAACCAAAATATCAACTCATCTTGTGTCTACATTAGCCCAAGAAGGATATGCAAAATCTCAAGAGCAAAATTTTATGGTATGTTTTGAGTTGGAAAGAGGCTGAGTTTTCCTTGGTGAATAGGCCAAGAATTTTGTGGGTAATTTGTGCCTTAAGAGCACTTTTTCCAGGCCTAAATAAGGAGCATGAAAACACCAAAAATTCTAAGGCTAAAGTTAGGGTTTTTTTCTGTGCAAAGGGAGGAGGGTCGAGCCCTGAAAGAGGCCTAACAAGCCTTAGATCAGTGTATAGTGGGGGGACGAAAGCTCTGAGAAAGTTTGCTGGATTTTTGTGAAGGCAGAGACTTTACAAACTAGTGGTATAAAATGGTTTTTGGAAATGTCTAAGACTACTGAACTTTACCTTGCCACGTTCGACTTTGACATCCACAATATACAATTTTGAAAAGTTTCAATAAGAGAATAAACTTATTGTCGAATAAATTTTTTGAAACTTAAACACTATATAGTGAAAAGAAATTATAGTCTTCCTCCTTACCGTGACTATTGAGAAAGTTCCAAGAAAGTTACGAAATGAGAAACTTTGCTTTTTCTTCATTTCAAAGAAAAATCAAGAGTTTAGCTGTAGGAATAAACAAACAGAGATCCTTCTTTATAGTGACCAATAAGAAAATTCCTCACATCAAAGAAATAATAAACTTTCCTCAGTTTTTTCATTGGTTTAAAGAAAAATCGGAGGTTTAGCTGCTGGAATAAACATAGAACCCAACTCACCAATTTTGAAATGATTTAGGTGCCAATTTACAGTTGGACTCCCACAAAATTGACTCCATTTATGATTACAATTAGGATTCATGATTCTGCTACCATATGTGTCCAGGATGCAAGAGCGACGTTTAATTTTTTTAAAATATTTTTTAATTTTCGTCGGAAGACCGATGGTAATTTTTGTTAAACATTTTTTAATTTTTCGTCAGTCTTGCAAGGTTTAATTTGTCGTTGGAAGAGCGACGTTTAATTTTTTTAAATATTTTTTAATGTTTGTCGGAAGAGCAACGTTTGATTTTTTTTAAATATTTTTTAGTTTTCGTCAGAAGACCGACTGTTAATTTTTTTTAAATATTTTTTAATTTTTGTTGGTCTTGTGACGTTTAATTTGTTTTCGAGAGAGCAACGTTTAATTTTTTTTAAATATTTTTTAATTTTTGTCGGAAGAGCAACATTTTATTTTTCGTTGGAAGAGCGACGTTTTTTTTTTGCATCGGAAGATCAACGTTGTTGTTCATCGGTAGAGCGACGTTTAGTTTTTGTCAGAAGAGCAACGCTCTATTTTCGTTGGAAGTGCGACATTTTGGGTAACGTAGGAAGAGCGACGACGGTCTAGAAATGTCGGAAAAAGTGTCGCTATTACGGCACTTTATTGAAGTGTCAGAATTGCGACTCTAAGGCTAACCACGTTTTTCCCCACCTCATAGTGTCACTCTTCCGACGACTATGTGTCGCAAGAGAGACACTTTGGCTGTCAGAAATTGGGCCAAATGTGCTAGTGATAGGTTAGTCTCATGGCTTAGTGCAATAATGCATCATTGAACACATTTTTCATCTAAGAAAAGTTGGTTTGTAGAATGGTCCATTTGATATATTTCAAGTGCTCATTTTATACATGCCCATGTACCATCATGTTCTCCTTTTCCATGACTAGTCTCAAAGAAATTCCAACAAGGTTTAGTGTTGGTTTTCTTGCGAGGACGACACAACCAAAACAATGACAGTGAATATTTGAATTGACTTTCACATCCATCTGAGCATATGCAATGTTAATTGAATTTTATTCCAAGATCTTTAAATGAGTCATAAATGTTATCAAAGCAATGTTGTACACAATGTGTATCATGTGTACGATTATCACTGATATAAAGATGACATTCTTTAATAAAATGTCGATTCTCATTGGTTATTTATATATGATCAATATTTTTTCAACGTGTCTATATATAATATGGAAAATCATAAAGACTTGGTCAGAATGATAATATTCGCTATGCATTTCATTTCTTGCAACAAATGTGCAATTTTCTGCAAAATCAACTATTGATAAAATGGTTATTGGTGGAGAATTTTCATGGGGTTTTTCGAATTGGAGGTCCTTCCATTGAGCTCTATGAGAATTCTTGGTGTATTGATAATTTATGTCTCAAACTTCCTCAAAAAATCTATCAAAAAAATTATTCTTCATGTAAATCAATCCTTCTAGCACTTGTACTACTACTTGAAACAATCGATGTATGGATATATTCATATATATTTCATTTCACTTTTATGTTAAAAAATGATTGATCATTCGTATCAATAGGATATTTTTTTTATGAAATAAATTAAAATTTACACAATCATCACATTTTTTTACCACTAACACATTTCTTTTGGTAAAATAATTCATGATTTTCACTTCCACATAGAATTTCGGATATGAAATCATCGATAGTGGAAGGAGAAGGTGAGTTTTTCCAAAACAAATTACTAAAATTAAGGACGGTGTCATAATATAATTTAAATTACACATGATAATGACAAAAAAAGTGTCACATACCATGATAGTTTTAACATACCATGCTTGATGTTTCACAAAAGTACTGATTAAGACATTAATTCCACTATTATCTTTTATGAAATTATCGAACAACTTTATTTGGGTAGGTTCCAAGTTTTGTTTTGCATGTTGTTCATAACTATTTCATGTTATTCATCGTCGAATCACATCTATTTTTTTTTTGTAACTTAGGCTATTATATTAATTCGAAAACATAGAAGTTACATATGCTACAGACTGGGTTGGTAAGCAGTGCTTAGCCAATCCCATCCTTTGTTACACAGTTTCTAGGCTGCCTTGGGGGAGGAAACCAACCCGAAAAAAACTTAAAATAGAAAATTAGATCATGCGCAATAGCGCTGGCATATCTAAGAAGCCCAAAGTAATAGTAGCAAAAAGGCATTGATGGAAAGCTTGAAAAAAAACGTAGGATAACTATGCAGCTGTGTTGGCTTCACTATTCCTCTTCATCATCAGTATTGGGGACCTCCTCCTCAATGGGGTAAGCAAGAGCCTGCGCAGTAGCTTCCTTTGCATCTGCCACTGTACACCTGGGATTGTGGACCCATGCGTAGAGGATGGGGGAGTCCATATCTATGTTGTCGGGAACATGCATCTAGATTCCATCGAAGTCCATCACCCAGATGTCTGAATCCACTTCTTCCTATTCTTGAATTCGAATCAGGTCAGTTTTTCAGTGGTGGAGGTGCATCTAGGGAGTGATGGTAAACTTCCACGGGTCATGTTTTCCTCTTTACACAGCTCACCCAGGGAATTCATCAATACCCTCGAGATTGGGACTCGAACTCACAAAAGTGTTGGAAGAGGATCCTTCCATCGACTCTAAATGATTTTCCTCACCATGATGATAACAGCCAGGAAGAGCCCCTCTCTGTCCTCCTCGGATGGTTCGTTGTCGAAGTCTGGGAGCCATTGTGCATAGAGGCTTGTGGGAGGAGTTCAAGAAAGGGTACACAAAAGGGCAAGCAGCATTGGCGCTAAGGGCATAGGAGTAGCTGGAGGGAAGGTGCACAGGGAGGGGTGAAACATCCTAAAGGAGACTGCGCAGTGCTACACTGGGAGTGGAGCTTCGCATCCTTCTGAAGTTAGGGAGAGGCCAGAGAAGAGTTAAGGAGGTGAAAGGCAGAGATAATTGTCTGTGAATTGAAAGGGGCTGAGAGCTCATCTTTTTAAAGGGGCAAGGGTATGTGCAAGGAGGGAAGCAATGAGTAAGATTCGCACGCATATGTGTGTTGTGATTGATTACCTGAGCAAGCTCAAGGGAAGGGGGATGGTTACAATACGTGTTAATCATGATGATCATTAATGGTGATCAGTGCGAGGTGATGCTCTAGACAAGGTGACGCAGAGCCCGTCCTCTTGTCATCATTGCTGATTCTATGAGTCTCATACGAGTGGATAATGGTTTGAAGATCCGCAAAAGGTGAGGCTCTGCGTAGTTGATCTGCGTCTCCCGAGGAGTGTGGGATGTGATTTTCAAGCGTGTCAGTTCTGTCACCCACATCCTGGGGTTGCATCACATCTGTTACTTTTGGTGAAACATGTGAATTTTTCATCCAATATTCATATATTATTTTTTTAACATCTTCTCAAAGTCTATCTTTGTATGGTTTCCTACAAATAACAGTCCAAAAAACAAGCTCATCATTTACATCTATTTGCAATCTAAATTTTCAATACTTGTGAAATGTTTCTCGTGAGGTCCCTAATGCTTTGCCATAGATTTTACCAAACTATTTTCTTTATTACTTGATGAAACCAATTCCATTTTTTATTTCTCTATGTTCATCTAGATCTCTTCTTTTTCTATATATTGCAAATCATTTTGGAGCATTATTTATATTTTGAATCACATTCTCCTTCACCTTTTTATATTTCGTTGATTTTTGAATACCCAATAGAGTTGTAGCTTCTTTTAATTTGTTTGATGTTAAGAGACCTCTCAAAATTTGAGCTTGAACTGTCACATTTTCATCTTTGAAGAACTTATCAATAATGAACATAACATGATATCATATAACATGGTTAGATTTTTTATCTCCATATGTGCCAGTGTCGACATTTTCTAAGATCTCATCATCGATATTGATTTCATCTATACATATGAGAATTTAATGTAAATGAGTATAAATATATCTTAAATTAAAAAATAGATTTAATGAAATTGAAAGTACATAACATATATATATAACTAAGGGTGATTCAAGTTTATCAAAATTAGTTCATCAAATAAAAATTAATTCCACAATACACTACTAAATTTTAAATATAATTTATAATATTTACATCTACATATATGGTTCAACTTCTTGTTGAGATTGATTTTCCCTTTCAATATTTAAGTGTTATTCCCTCTTTCTTTTGTGATAGTTTCCGGAGTATTATTTATGAGCCTTAATGTCTCTTATTTGATCCTATTTTCTCTTGCAATTTCTCTGATTTCCCATGATAATTCAATGTATGTATATTTTTAAAATCAAACCTGAAAGAGTCAATTTCAAAATCCACCAAAAACAAATCAAGCAAAAAATATTTACTTTCTAAATTTAGCCTTAAAAACTCACTTTCTAAATTCAGCCCAAAAAAATCACTTTCAAAATTCAGTCCAAAAGACTCACTTTCAAAATTTAGCCCAAAAGAATTAGATTCAAAATGCAGCCCAGAAGACTTAGTTTCAAAATTCAGCCTAAAAAACTCACCTTAAAAATCCACACAAAAAAAAAATTGTCAAAAAATTAGATGCAAATAAGTTTGCAATTCAAAAGTTTCACAAGATGAAAGTGATTTCAAAAATAACATTTCGACCGAATTTATTTATAGATTTCGATTGAAAAAATTATATCGGAGGGTCGCATCATTTCAATTTTGTGGTTGACAAAAAATATGTATAGGCTTTTCGACCGAACTTTTAAAATAATTTGGATGAACTTTTAAAATTGTTCGGCCGAATTATTTTTCTGTTTATTATAATGATCATTCACGGAAAAAGGAAATTCGATTGAAAAATATATTTTTTCGACTAAAAACCTGCAACTTTGCAACAACACGGCTGTCATCACCTTTCTCCAAGTTTGGAATGGTTAAACTCCATCAAATATGGTCAGTTTTCTTTTAGAACCAATACTAACGTTTTTAGACTTGAATCTACTTTCAATAGATATAAATTTTATGGAATTTCAGAGATATTTGTTAACTTTAACTAATGTTTTAGTAAAATGTGTGCAAAAAAATTTACAAGGTCATTATCGTTCAGTGAAATGAAAATCATGTATCTTCCAAAATACATCGTGAACAAGTATTGAAAATATATGGTGCATTACGTTGATCTATCTTATTTAATGGGCAACTTTTGTATTTTTAGTTTTTAACTAATATGTTGAGAAACATGGTGCTATGTTAACCATCTTTAAAATCTAAAGTTTTTTCATATTGGTTCAATTCAAAATTTTCTAGTAATTGTGATGTGCATATGTTGGTTTCATAAATTTTTTGATATCAAAGTAGAGTCTCTCTAGATTGTTACAACACAATATTTTTTCAAAAGTGCAAAGTTAAAAAAGAATACACTCATGTGAGAAAACATGAATTTTTATGAATCCCTTGATTTTTAAAGAAAACACAGTCAAACAATTGCTAAGTTGAAATATAAAATGTGAATAAAAAATGCTAAAAATAAGTGATAGAAAGATAATAAAATTTATGACAACTTTTTTTTCACCGTAAAATGAAATTCTACACAGAAAAATTCTTTGACTTGCTGAAAGTTCAAAAACTTATAAAAATGATATTTTTTTCTCAAAAAATGGCAAAAAGGATCAAATATGTAGGATATTCTTGAAATCTTTAGGATGTAGTAAACATATTGGATAGCAAGATTTCCCTTGGTAATTTCACTTTTGGATATTGCCCCAAGTTAAAGGCTTTCTCTCCATCAGTAGCCATAGAAAAGGAAAACTTTAGGCCAAACTTTGTGTTTCCATATTTTGGACCAAATTTCTTCTGTTGATAGAAACTAATACCTTACTTCAAGGTGGTATGGTTCCTAGATAGGGAAGATACCGTTGTACAAGTGGCCTCAATGTAACTTATTTTGAAAGAGTGATAAGTGAATGCACCTTTTATGAAGGTTTCTTTAGAATTTTTCTTGGGTGTTTGAGATTTGTTTGGGTCTCCATATCTCTAGTGGGAGCCATTGATGTCATCGTGAACTAGGATTTGATTGAATCCAATATTTAGAGAGCTTGGTACTCCCTTGAGCTATCATTGATATTATCAACCTGTCAAGATGATACTAGTCACCTAGTGTTGGGTTTAGAAATTGAGAAACTTTTTGTTGTCAAAATACCCTTTTTTACCCCCTCCAAAATTTAATTTTGCATTCCTATAGTTCTATTTTTTACAGAAAAAATGGATTACCATGCTAAAACAACACAAAAAGAGGATTATAACATAAATTTATAGTTTTTGTCAATAATATATAGTTTGGATGCATTGTTAAGGGTTAATTATTATTATAGGGTTTACTCATGAAGGTTTTGTAGGTGTTGCAACCCTCAAAGGGTCTTGCAACCAAAGTCTAACTGTGATTATGTATACAACCTCCAATGTAAAAGCGGCATATGGGTATCTTAGAGCACAACATAAGTACACTTTGTCACACATAAAAGTGGATTATTGGTCAAACATCATGTACCTTCTTAGTTTCCTCATCTAGTAGTTTGTTTAGTACCAAAGTAAAAAGTTAAGGATCTCATGCTCAAATTTATAACCAAATCGCACCATTTCTTTGCTTTATTAGATAGCTTTGCTATTGTTTTAGGCCAAGATTGAGAGACAATTTAGATATCTCATGATTATTATTAGAATAGGATTTGAGCATGGCTCACTTTAACATTTTTATGAACTGTATCTTTTATTAACGGTCAGATCATTAGGTTTCATTTATATTCTAAGTTTGAGTTACCTCTCACCAGTGTGACCACTGGATCATACCTCTATGTACTTATGCTATGTAAAACTATGGGGTTTCTAATATCAATTGTTGATGCTCAACTTTCTTCATCTGATGTGATAAATTTCATTAAGATTTAGTCTTCTAAGATAGAAAATGTTGTTAGTTGGTATGGACCCACCAAGCCAACTCATTACCCCCTATGTTTTTTGTGACTTAATTCTTAATTTATGTGTGTGGGAATATCTTATAGGTATTTATCTATTTCAAGTATATTGTTTATATAAAAGACATATCATGAGTTAGATAATGTCATATATGTGTTACCTATACAAAGATTGCTTCATGCTAATTTGAGTCATGGAATAATGCGGTTGTATGATTGCAAATTGGAATCTATTAGAAAATTATATATTACAAAGAAATGGAACACTTAAAATATGCAGAAACAAAAACACATAAATAAAATATAAAAAAAAAGAGAGACACAAATATATGTGGTTCACTGAACTTGGGCTACGTCCATGGAAACAACCAATCCTTCTTTTATATTATCCAGCAAAATGAAGAGAAAAAACCTACATCAGATCCATTGTAATATCATGTACTCTCTCACACAACCCCCATTGTAATTTATATCTTAGAGTATACACTCCACACATAGATGTAATACAATACCCTCATACTATAGAGGGGTTTCATTATAGGGAAAATAAACCTAAATTGAACATAACTTCTAGCGTCATATCATATGCCTAATGAACAACCCAAATTGAGTACAAAATTACAATATTTTACAAGGAAAATTTACATCTATTTTTATCTTTAGGGGCAGCGCCCCCCAAACCCCCTGCTTGGGGGGTGGCTCCAAATGTTCGTTGTCGCCCCCCCTGGACCCCCTTGCCAGCTATCCAACAACGAGCGGTGTTGCTGCCCCGTTAAGAATAGGGGTCCAATGCGGTGATACATCTAAATAAAGAAGATAATTAGGTTCCACACCTAACAATCTCCCACTTGGAGACTTATTGTAGCAACTCCACCGCTACTTAATTTGATGGGTAATGACTCCACTTTGGACCTAGATATTTGTCATATTCATAATCATACTTGAATACAAATTGAAACTAAGAAAAATATTAGTTTCTCCATGGTTACAACTTTTTTTAACATGTCTACAGGATTCTGGCTCTTATGTACCTTTTCCAGCTTCAACTCTCCATCTTCCAACATTGACCATATGAAATGGTACATGAGTTATTTGTGTTTAGTACTGGATTGAAATGTTGGGTTCTTTATAAGATGAATGGAACTCTGGTTGTCACTATATAAAATTCCCATCTCCTGCTTCTTACGTAATTCATCCATAAACCTTTGCAACCAAATAATTTATTTACTAGCCTCTGTAGCAGCAACATACTCTGATTCTATTGTTGAAAGTGCAACAACACTTTGAATTTTTGAAACAAAACTCACCGCTATTCCACCTATAGTAAATACATACCTTGTAGTGCTCTTCCTATTATCTCTATCACCTACCATATCTGCATCAACTTTTCCCTGTAGATAAATGTTTGAACCACCAAAGCATAATGATTAATTTGTGGTACCTCTCAAATATTTGAGAATACATTTCACTTCCATCCAATGTTATTTTCCTAGATTGTTGATGTACCTGCTTACAACTCCCACTACATGTGAAATATTAGGCCTTGTGCAGACCATTACATACATTAAGCTTCTAATTGTTTATACATATGGAACTTTAGAGATATAATCCATTTCTTCTTGGGTCTTGGGGCACATATCGTTATTAAATATTTAAAACGCTTTTTTTAGGTAATCATTTTGAGACAATGTTAATTTTTTATTTTTCCCGTCTCTAGTTATTCTCATACCAAGGATTTGTTTTGCAGCTCCCAAATCCTTCATTGAAAATGAATTTTCCAATTTTACTTTGAGCACATTTATTTCCTACACGTTAGACCCAGTAACAAGCATGCCATCTACATACAGTAACAATATAATATAGCTGTCATCATTTTTCTTGTTCAGATAAACACAATGATTAGAGTGACATCTACTCTAACCTTGTTCAAACATAAACTTGTCAAATTTTAGATACCACTACCTTGGGACCCGTTTTAAGCCATACAAGCTCTTCGTCAACCTGCACACTAATTTTTATTTCCCTTTGACCTCATATCCTTATGGTTGTTGCATATAGATCTCTTCCTCCAATTCTCCATGGAGAAAGGTCATCTTTAAATATAACTATTCAAGATAAAAATACTATGCTTCTACAAGACTTGAAATAGTTCTGATTGAAGTCATTTTAACAACAGGAGAAAATATTTCATCAAAGTCAATACCTTTCTTCTGTGCAAACCCCTTCACCACAAGTCTAGCTTTGTACCTTTTTTTTCCTCCATGTTCTTCCTTCAACCTATAAACCCATTTATTATGAAATGATGTTTTACCTGCAAGAAACCTGACTAAGTCCCAAGTCTGGTTATGTATTAAGGAGTCCATCTCTTCTTTCATGGATAGCTCCCACCTTTTCCTAGTTTTTACCTGCATTTCTTCTTCATAACATTTGGGTTCACCAGAATCAATCAACAATACATAATATAACGAAGGAGAATATCGTTCAGTGGGTCTACTTATCCTGGTAGATCTTCTGACATCACTTTCTGGTGTTTGAGGTGCCTGTTGTTGTTGTGGTGGTTGTTGTTGTTGTGGTTGTTGATTATCATTATTATTTTTAGGGACCTTTACTTTTTATGTGATCTCATCAAGAACTGTGTATTCTTTTTTTTATTTTTCCTGTTTCTTTTCCTACAAATGATCCCTATACAATATCTTTTCATTGAATATTACATCTCTGCTCCTAATTATTTTGTGATTTTCATAATCATATAAACAATAAAAAAAATCATTAACACCATATCCAATAAAGGTACATTTTTTTGGTTTTTCCTTAAGATTTGTTATAGTTTTTTTATTAATATGGAAAAATTCCTCACGAACAAAAGAATTTAGAAAGGAGTAGTTTACCGGTTTACCTGCCCATGCCTCCTCTGGAATACCACCATCAAAGGAACTTGGAGGCCCTCAGGTTATTAGATAAACAACAATATCTAGAGCATCTGCCCAAAATTGTAATGGAAATCATGCATGCAATCTCATGCACCTTGCACGCTCCATGATTGTCATGTTCATCCTTTCTGACACAGTATTTTCCTGTGGTATTCTTAGGACTGTCTTCTCTCTATGAATTCCATGCTCTAAACAATACCTATCAAAATATTTGTTGCAATATTCACCTCCATTGTTTTATATAAGACTCTTAAACTTCTTTCCCATCTCAATCTCAACTAAATATTTCCATTTCTTGAAAGTATAAAATACATAAAATTTATTTTGAATACAATAAATCTAATTTTTTCTAGTTTCATCATCAATAAAAATAACATAATAATGAGAGCCACTGAGAGATGATACCTGAGCAAGTCCCCATACATTTGTATGCACAAAATCTATAGTTTTTCTCTTCTTTTCTTTCCCACCTGTAAGAAATATTACTCTCTTTTGTTTTCCATAAACACAATTCTCACAAAAATCCAAATCAATATTCTTCAAACCTGGCAACAAGTTTCTTGAGTGAAGAATATTCATCCCCTTCTCACTCATGTGTTTGAGCCTATAATTCCATAATATTTCATCTTCTCCTATGGAGGTTAAAGAATTAGCAAAAATAGAAATGCCATTGCATAAATACAATATACTAACCTTTTCTCCTTTTTCTATTACCAGGACTCCTTTAGTGACCTTCCAGGTTTTATCTAAAAAAAATTTCACAGAACCTTGACTTCTTAACTGCCCTGTTCAAATCAGATTTTTCTTTAGATATGGAACATGACTTACCTCCTTTAATAACCACTATTTTCCTTTCTTCTGTATTACAAGAAAATTTCCCATTCCAATGATTTTACAGGGTTTATAATTTCCCAGATGAACCTGTGCAAAATCTCCTTGATCATAGTCATGAAGATGTTTCTTATCATGTGTGACATGGAATGAGGTCCGTGAATCTACCACCCATGCATCCATAAAATTTTCTAAAGAAAGAACCAAAGCATATAGTAATAGATCACCTATCACATTTTCTTCATGATTGTTCTCTTGTTGTGCATCTCCTTCTTTTCCCTTATGATACTTACAGTGTTTCTTCAGGTGTCCTTTCTTCCCAGATTTCCAGGACATTATCCCTGATCTGGACTTGGATCTGCCTTTCCTCGATTTACTGCAATATCCTCAGCTCTTTCCCGTTTCAATTTTTCTTCCCCTAGTCTCTGCACTCTAAGCATTTTCTGATGTCTCACCAGAGCTTTTTCATCACATTTCCTCACTAAGGATGGCACTGATAACATCACCAAACCTTAAAGTAATAGATCCAGAGACAGAGTTACTAATGGCCATAACTAAACCATTCCAACTTTTTGGCAACGAGCACAAAAATAACAGAGACCTAACTTCATCCTCAATTTTTACCCCTACCTAACTTAACTGACTGGTAACCTATTAAATTCATTTAAATGGTCAGAAATAGATCCATCTTCCGACATATTCATATTAAATAAATGTTTCATAAGAAATGCCTTATTTTATGCCGCAGGGTTTTCATATAGTTTTGACAACGCCGTCGTTAATCCCTATGTTGTTGTTTCCTTCGAAATATTGAAGGCTACCGACACCGCCAGGAACAACCATATTGTTCCAAGTTCCTTTATGTCAAGAATCTCCCATTATTTGTTTGTCATACCTAATGACTTATTTGTTTTTTTTCTCAATGGCGGGTACAAATATTTCTTATACAGATAATATTCCAGATGCATCTTCCACAACTGGTAGTTTTGGTCGTTAAATTTCTCAACCCTAAACCTACCATTTTTCTTCATTTCTCCCACTTGAACTAGGAACCCTTCTTTCCTGCGAGTTTATCAGCCAAATAGACCTTCGACTCTCAGACTAGTTGTTATAAATTTATATATTAAAGAGAAATGGAAAACATAAAAGACGTGGAAACAAAAACACATAAATAGCATATAAAACAAGAGAGTCACAAATATATGTGGTTCAACTAACTTGGGCTATGTCCATGGAAACAACTAGTCCTTCCTTTCTATTTTCCAGAAAAATGAAGAGACACAACCTACAACAGATCTGTTGTAATATACTCTACTCCCTCACACAGTCCCCCTTTCTATTTCTATCTCAACGTATACACACCATACAAAGACGTAATATAATACCCTAATACTACAAAGGGGTTTCCTTCTAGGGAAAAAAACCCTAAATTAAACATAACTTATACCATTAGATCATCTGCCTAATGACTAACCCATATTGACTACGAAATTATAATATTTTACAATGAAATTTTACATCTGTTTTTAACTTCCCCATGGACCCCCTGCTCGACGATCAAATGGCAGGTGGCGTTGCCACCCCATTAAGAATAAGGGTCCAACGCAACGATACATCTAAGTAAAGAAGATAATCAGGCTCCACACCCAACAAAATCAAAGTATACTTAAATATTATCTTAGATCTAACCTCGAATATTTTTATTCTAAAATTATTTTTTTCCCTACAATGATTTAATGTATGATCCTATCGTTTGCGAGGGCACGTTCTTTGTGAATGGTTGTGGATTGTAGCTTAAGATCCTTTATTACAATGCATTTTGACTAATTTGTAATCTCTCTATCTTTTGAATAAGAGAACAATGTGGATATCCCTAAGATGTTTCAATTATGTTTTCTATTTATGCTTTGAAAAATATATTATTATATAGGATTCACTGTTGATGGAAGATCTTGCTTAGTTTTGCACCTTAAATGATTATATACTTGTTGTATATCATAATTTAAAATAAGTTTTTTTTTTATTTTTGTTTTTGTTTTTTGTTTTTTGTTTTTGTTTTGTTTTGTTTTTGTTTTTTGTTTTTTGTTTTTTTTTGTTTTTGTTTTGTTTTTTTTGTGCATGCAAGTAAAACATTTGAAACTTTGTAATGTGTACATATATGTATGCCTTTCATATCTCAATATAGGGTATTTTTTGTTATTAGGATATTTTGTGGAGCTTGTGTAGATTAGATCACCATATATGTAGTTGTTGTACATTTACATTCAATCGAAATGGATTGTACGATATATAGATAGATGGAATGTAATTTTGGTTAATTTTTAGATCTAAAGTTGAAACAATATTAATGCTTTGTTCCTTCCCTATAAAAACCAATTTCTGCATTTTTCTCATGATTATTAACTTATAGATCTAATCAATGTTTTGGTGATGTAAAATAGGATTTATAGAAGACTACATAGTTGACACTATCCATTTTACATTTATATCGTTAAATGAGTACATAGTAGTTGTGTAACCTCAGGGGAAATTTGGATGTATTTTTCCTTCACTTTCAGCTATGTGACAATAGTGTTTCCTAGTTAATAAGAGTTGTTATTATCCCTAATTTCCTTTCTTGAAGTGTGATTTTTGAACCCACGACAAGTTATTGAGTCTTGTTTCCACCTGAAGACTTCAGGGAACAAGATGTCAATTAGTCTAGGAGGGTTAAGATCTGAGAACTCAATCGTACCTTTGATATGATTTATTGAATAATTTGTGTGAAGCTGCCACTCAATGTATTCCAATTGTTGAATTCTAGGAGATGACTCTCCAATGGAAACCCAGGGTGATGCAAGTTTTTTATGCTTTTCCTGTGTAGGACTTCATTTATGTAGTGATTTAGGTATTTATTATAGTAGATACTCGTGGTATCAGTATTTGAAAATATTGTGTAGTGTATCTAATTCTATTTCCCATGATTGAAAATTAAATTTTGAGTAATTAATATTGTCAATTATTCCACCCAAACTTTTTGTGTCGTTTTCGGGGAGGTGGTTAAGGGATAGAGCCTTAGTGATTTGGTTTCTTATTGGATTCCCCAAAATTTAAGACTTAGAGGAAGACGAGAGGTATGAAATTGCAATACCACCTTAGGTGTGCCCCATAAACCCTTTTCGTGTTGGTAAGCATGTTTTTTTTCCTACAAATGAGTATTTTCCATATCCTGGTGAGATTTTTCTCAACAAACAGAGTTTTTTGATGTTGACAGCGTCGGTATCACCATAAGCCTATAATATAGTTTTCTTCTTTCACCTTGTTTTTCTTCTTGTATGACTACATGAAAAAGGTTCTAAGGGTAAATTTGTTTTTTTTTTTCTGAAATCCCTCTTTCTAATGTTGGATCAGTTGCATTTAAATTTTCCAAGAAAACACAAAAAAATTAAGTTATAAGCTTGCACTTGGAGTTCAAAGACAAAATATTTGGAGTATATAAACCCATAGTTAATAAGAGGGTAGCCACCACTATTGAATCATTTTTTTAGCCGAGCTAGCAAGGAAGAAAAGTCCAAAGTAACAAAGTAATCATACTCAGTGACCACTTTTGGAGACTGAATATAGTCTATTTGGGAACAATAATATGTCATATGAAGAGGAAGTTCTTAAAGTAGGACATGGTGAAGGGCATGGAGAAAATAATGCATAGGATGAAACAAGTTTTGGATTTCCTATTGTGGACCCTGATATAATAGTGTAGATGAAAAATATTTTTTGTTAATCCTACCACATTTTTATGGTAAGATTCACGAAGATCCTGATGTTTTTTTTATTTGAGTTCGAAATTTTGTATAGGATCTATGATTACTCATTTGATGAAAAAAAACTTAAAATAATTCTTGCTATCCTTAATGATGCACCTTTAATCTAGTTCATGGTGTTGGGAGGAAATACTATTTGGACATGGGATGGAATGAACAAAGTATTCCTTAAAAAATATCAAGAGTATTTCAAATCCAAAAATATGAGGTAAGAGATATTTAAGATGACACATAAAGAGTATGGTAATATTGAGGACTATCTGGAATTGTTTTTCTATAATCTTGAGTGGCCCAAGTAGCAGAAATGAGACATTGATACTATTATAACTATCTCTCTAAGGGGCATTTTAGATGAATCTATTAGTGTGTTAAATATTTTAGGTGATGTATGATAAATCGTATCATAAATAAATCATTTGAAGGAGGTCTAAGGTGTCTTTTAAATTCACTAAAGGATGCGGGTTCCATTAATTCAATTATTTGTTTTCCTAAGTTGTAACTAGGCTATAGAAGTTATAATTAAGATTTACGAATGCACATATCTTGAAAATTTGTAGAGATCTAGAAGGAGAGTGACTGATTTTAGAGACATTTCTCATTATATTGTGAATCTTAGAGCTCAAATTTCAATTATGTCGAGAGAATAATGGATCCAAAATGATTTATGATTATGTATTTTTATTTATAAAATGTAAGCTTGGTGTGTATTGCAAGGAAACCATTTCAATGGAGATCATGTTTGTCTGGCTTCATTGTAATGTAATTTATACATCACAAAATGATTGAGTGAGGATAATGTTTTGGAATATATTTTTTATTTTCCCATGAGAACTCTTGAATTGATTATGTGTGTGTTACACATGTTCTGTGTGAAGTTGAAATGACGAGATCGTAACTATCAATCATGAGATTGATCAATAGTGGAGATCCATGACTTTTGAAACCCTATTTAAAATCCAAAATTTTATCATTTTATCACATGCTATGAGGGCCACAATATTTAATGGTTGTAGCAGTTGGTCACAGTCCTAGCACTAAGGGGTCTCTCAAGACCTTAAAATATCAAAGGCATCACACAAGTATGAAACAAATTAGCAAGATTGAAACAAGATTAACATGATATATTAATTAATGGAGTCATCAAAACCTTTTTTTCATTTCAAATTCTGGTATCAAATCTCAGTAGGACAATTGGTCGTAGGAGTGTTGAGGACTGATGATAAATATCCATCATTTAATGGGACCAACCAATAGAAAAGTTTCCATCAATTACCATATGGATCTTCGTCTTGAATATTGGGGTGATTGAGGTTCTATAAAGTCTAATATAATATGGGGAAATTTTGAGATCTGAGAAGTCTGAGCACCAATATGACAATATTTTGCATCTTGGTCCTTAGATGGGGGTTTTTTGACTAGTGTGGGATACCACCTTGAGCTAGTGGTGCATGAAAACTCGATGTTCTAAAATAATATCTTAGGATGTATGAGAAGGAATTTGAAATTTGATTATTTCAATGAGTTATATCAACCTAGTTTTTAGGCCTATGACCCATAGGTTCCAACATCGATAACATTAAAAGATCAAAATGAAGGACCCCAAGAAATAGTTTTCAGACATATTGACATTTCCAAATTAACTTTTGATCATATTTTTAATTGTGAAGGAGATACTCTCATACTCAAGTAAGATTTGGTAGAGGAGTTAGATATGTTCTTCCTCCTAGCATTGTTGTGTTAGAATTGATGTCAACTAGGTCATGGCCATAATTTTTATATCCATGTGTGGTGGATGTTTTACTTCGTGATATTATTGGTTGGCATTGATGTATTGACAATGAGATGGTTGTTCTCATTGATGTGAAATCTTGAGGTCATGCACTTAAGTCAACCTCATGATGGACCATGGTGTGTGTCGATATGTGTTGTAATTGATGATTGATCCTATTGATGATGACATAGTTGATTGCATGGTATTAGAGATAGAATTTTTGTATGATGATCTTATCTACATTTGATGGTAATGGTTGATGGCACACTAGCTGAGTTGTGAACTAGGTATTCATCTAGATCTTCATGCTTATGATTCATGGAGATGAATTGTTGTAGTTTGATGACTTCATGATGATGATGTTGATGTTGCAAAGGTGATATAAAGGTTTGCAGGTATATTAATATGTGTTTCAACTTGTTCATAGCTCTGATGGAGAGTGGAGGACTTGTTTCCACACTTTCCAACCTTATTTATTGGCCCTTCTAGGTAAAATTGGTAGCGACACTTGGGAGGCATGTTTCATCTACTTTTATATGTCCTATATGCCATATCATAGCTCCAAAGGTTAGTGAATATGTTGGAGAAGAGGATGCAACATATGGAAGAGTTCCTGAGCTAAAGGATTCATGGTTTTCCTCATTTTTAGCCATAGTTGCATGGATACAAGCCTATGGGAGCGACTATAAGGCTCTGGACATTGTCATGTAACGATGTCGGAGTGGTTATAGCCCCAGTCACATCAATACTATGTTATGGGTGCAACTGAGCCATTTCACAAGATATTATCCATATTCCTCATGCTTTTTGGAACGAAATTAACTTGGAAATTCCAAAAGGCTTCCATAATTGTTTAAAAAAGTTTGAAATTTTTTAAAAAGGTCTATGATGATGTGAATGAATTTAGTGCACTAGTAGTGACCTTAGTGGATTGATTTGGTCTAAATTGTGCACCTTTGATCCTAGCCCCAAGCTCAATTTATCCCTACATGTTTTCTATACTTGATTTTAGAGCTATGTGATGGTTTATTAAGTTGAGGATGTTAGAGAGTGTGGCTAAGAAGGTTTCATTAAGTGTTGATAATTTAGACCTTGTGTAGAGCATAGATGCGTCACTCCATAAGTGTTCATGACTGAATAATTTTCATATTTGAAGCATGAATCAATATAGATCAGAATTGGATTTTCTGGTGTAGAGATTGATTGGAGAGTGGTGTACGTTGTTGGATGGAGTTTTTTTTGTATACTCTCACACCTATTTTTGTAGGATCCGCTATTAATTTTTGTGCATAGCCTTAGTTTTGTATGTTGATAATTGTGGTATGTAGTAGATACATTTTGATGTGAGGGTTTGATATCACATTTACGTGGCCACCATTTTTCTATTGGATAGCACATGTTTTGTGCATCAATTTTCATTTTTATTTTATGATGATATCTTGTTGATGAGAGTATGTATGCAGAGTTGATTTCTTGTTGAGAACAATGTCTTGGGATATAGTTTGAAAATACATGAAAGGAGGTTTCCATAGTGGTGGAGGAGCAGTACTTCATGAAAGAGGAGTGATGATAGTGAAGTTTCAACAAAGGAACAAGTTTCTCATCCAATGGTGGGTGGATAGTTGGGTAGAAATTGGGTAAGGCTAATTGGTCATGGTGGTGAGAAACATATGTAAGTTTGTACAGTCAATTGATAGTTCAGGATTAATAGGGAAAGAAACTTTGATCATGGTGGACTTTAGAGGATGGCAGTAGACAAATATGTGGAGAACATATCCTTCCAAGATGATTAGTATTATCGAGTCTCCTAGATGATGGATGTTGGAATTATGTGTATGAGGTTGATTCTCCATGATTATGGTAGTCATAAAGCTATGTAAAAGACTATTTGCTTGACTAATAGAAATTCAGAGTAGAGAAATAACAACAGGGGTGGTTTTTCTCTTGAAATGGTTTGCACCAGAAATATTGTGTCTCATGTCTGATGATTTGATTGTGTGCATTTCTTATTGTTTATATTTTTTCTTATGGTTTTCAATTATGTTTATGTGATGCACATGTTTAAGGAATTGTTATTAACATATGTGTGATTTAGTAATTGACGTAAAAAGGAATAATTGGTATATATATACCGCCTTCCCTCCCTATCAGTAGTTTTCAATGGTTTCCAAAAACTAGTATCAGAGTGGAGCTCTTTGTTGCAACTTGATCGTTAGAGAGTTGGTCTGAATTTTGTTGGGAGAAATTGATTTTTTTTCTTTTTTTCGGAATGGTTTTCCTCACTGTTGCAAATTGCAAGTTATGGAATGTTAGGTCCCTATATGACTAGTATAGTCCCTTATTGTTGTTAGTGTAACCCCCTTATTGTTATTATTGTACCCCTGTAAACTCGATATTGTTATTATTGTGCCCTTAAATTATTATCGTTAGGTTGGCTAAGATTACATTGTTGCCCCACTAGGATTACATTGTGGCCATATGGACTCCTATATATAGAAAGGAGTTTTTGTAATTTGAATAATCAAAGAATTGTTCATTCATGTAATGTATTGGAGGTTTCCTTCTTGAAGTGGCTTATTTATAAGGCGTTGATATCTCTTTTCTTCTATTTTTGGAGCTGGTTTCACAACATTTGGTATCAGAGCTTTGGATTCTAGGGTTTCGCTACTCCAAACAGGTCATCGTGGCATTTTCACTATAACGTTTTTTCTACGAAGGTTTAGAAGCTGAAATTTTTAGGGTGCAAAGTCAAAATCCTGAGGAACATCTTCGTACAATTTTAGAGCTTCGTTCACAATATTTTTGGAGATATGATCTATGGAAGGTAGGGCTTTTTTCACGCTCCTGAATTTCACTTAAACAGGTCATCGCGGAATTTTAGCTATAACTTTTTTTCTACGGAGGTTCAGAAGCTGATAGTTTTACAGCACGAAACTGAGATCCTAAAGAACAATGTCAAAAAATTTTAGAGCTTGGTTCACAATATTTGCGGCGATATGATCTGAGGAAGTTAGGTTGTTTTTCAGGCTCCCTAATTTCATCTCAAAGAGGTAATCATGGGGAAATATTCATAACTCTCTCTCTCTGAGCATCGGATTGGAATTCTGTAAAATGTGGCTAGAAGTACACAAACTGTAGTACCCTGTCTATCAATTTCAGAACCAAAGGAGCAAATAGTGACACATTGCAAGTTGTACAAGTTTGCTCTATTGAACCAGTCCATAATTCAGTCATTGTGGGACATTGGACATAAATTTTCCTTGAAAAATCAAAATCAAGTCAGACCTGTGGCATTTGAAAGAAGCTTCAGAGGAATACTACAGGGCCAAATTTCAGATATTGAAGATCTTCAATTATAGAGATAATTCAATTTCAATATAGAGCTCTGCAAAAGAAAGTAAAAGGTGTGTATTTTTTTCCAAATTGCATAAGTCTTGTTTCAATAATCAAATTGAATTGATTCCAAGGGCATATTGTAGAATAGATATTAGTATTGGTTTCTAAAATGGCCACTAAAAAGAATTCAACACCCATTAACCCTTTAGAAGGCTCTACTATGAATCATGAAGACAAAGAATGGAAAAATGACATATCAAAGTTACAAGAGCAACTGCAACAAATTTCGCTCTCGCAAAGAGCAACAAAAAATGACATGGGATTTTTGAAGAAAGGCGTGGAAACTAAGATGGATGGTTTCAAGAAAGGCATGGAATCTAAGATAGATGGCATGGAAGCTGGAATGGAATCTAAGATGGAGGACATGGAAGAAAACATGAAATACAACATGGAAAACATGAAGAATGATCTAAAAGCAGACATGGAACGTTTGACAAAGTTGATACAAGAATTTTTTCCTAATGGTGAAAATATAGTAGAGGAAACTCATGATGAGAACAAAATAAATGTTAATTGTGATGTCATAAACTCTAATGTTGGCGGGAAGAACCACCATATTCCAAAATTGGATCTGAGGAAGTTTGATGGAAAGGATCCTGTAACATGGATACTACATATGGAGAAATATTTTGATCTCCATAGTGTGCAAAACACACAAAAGGTACGTATTGCAACTTTACATTTAGAACAAAATACATTTGTATGGTATCGATGACTTTTCCCTCGTAAAAAAATTGTCACTTGGTCAATTTTATGGAGGAAATGATAGCACATTATGAGGATACAAAGAGCAACACCTTCTTTAGCCAATTGATAAATCTCAAACAAAAGGGTTTAGTGGGGGAGCACATTAAGGACTTCCAGAAATTGAATATAAGGGTAACTGATATTCCAGAGGAACATAGGATTGATCTCTTCATAGGTAATTTAAAGGATAACATGCAACATGAAGTTTGTGTTTTCGAACCTGATTCATTGGAGAAGGAATTCAGGTTGGCAAGAAAAATTTAATGTAAAATTATGGCGACAAGGAAGACTACCACTCACTTCTATAAAGAAGGAAGTGTTGCTATGCCTAGATTTTCCGAAACGTACAAGGTTGACACCACAACAATTGGAAGAAAAAAGAGCAAAAGGGCTTTGCTACAATTGTGATAGCAAATACACTAAAGGTCATAAGTGTGCTAACAAGAAATTATTTTACATAGAGTGTGAAGACGAAGAAAATGAAGAAGAAGAGGATATACACCAAGAACCAACCCTATAAGAGGAAGAAATGAGTCCAACCATATCATGTAATGCATTGGAAGGAATTACCACTCCTCAAACTCTCAAGATATAAGGACATATCAATAAGAAAAAGGTAATAGTGTTGATTGATTCAGGTAGTACCCATAATTTTATTCATTTTAAGGTAGCCAAGGAATTGAATTGTTTCCTATACGCAACACTAGAATTTCAAGAGATTGTTGCAAATGAAGGAACTATAAATTTCTCTGGAAAATGCCATAATATCAAGCTAACCATGGGGGAATATGTATTGAATAGTCCAATTATTTCCATTCCTATGGGACGTGTTGATGTTGTACTAGGAGTACAATGGTTACAATCTTTGGGGACGATAGCTTTTAATTTTCAAGAAATTTTCTTGAATTTTTTTTCAGAAGGAAAGGAAGTCAAATTACGGGGTATTTTAGGGAAGCCAGGATGGATAATAAGCTCTAATTTTATGACAAATCTTCTAAAAAAAGAGTAAAGTGGCGTAATTTCACAAATATGCTCACTAGAAGTTCTAACATCAAAATCATCTATTTCTGCAGATCTCCAAAAAGTCTTGGACAATAATTCCAAGGTGTTTGAAACTCCCAAAGGACTCCCACTTGTTCGTGAACATGATCATGTTATTCATTTGATTCCAGGAAGTGTTCCTCCAAACATCAGGCCTTATAGATATCCTTAAGTCCAAAAGAGTGAAATTGAACATATGATTGCAGAAATGTTAGAGGTAGGTATAATTCAACCTCGTCAAAGTTCTTTCTCTGCTCCTGTAGTATTGGTACACAAGAAGGATGGATCATGGCACATGTGTCCGGATTATATTGAGATCAATAAGCTCACCATTAAAGATAAATTTCCCATTCCTATGATTGATGAATTATTAGATGAATTACATGGAGCAATTTATTTTACCAAGTTGGATCTTTGTTCAGGATATCATCAAATTAGAATTAATATTGAAGATATTCCGAAAACAACATTTCGAACTCATGAGGGTCATTATGAATTTTTGGTCATGCCTTTTGGCCTTACCAATGCACCTTCTACATTTCAAGGGTTGATGAATTCCATTTTCAAACCCTCTCTTAGAAAATTTGTGCTAAAATACTATTATACCAATCTACGTGAGGGTCTCGAAGGATCATGTTCAACATGTTGACAGTCTAAACTATTGCTATAAACAATTATATTTAAAATAATCCAAATGTTTTCTACATATGAATCGTACATGCGAGACGATATTTCCAAGAATGTGAAAAATATGTTCATACGATGTGCCTGATAACCATCGCATCGTCAATACCTGCTATCTAAAATACTTGCAAATAGTTTGTTATTATTACAATAAGGAGATTGTTCTTATTAAGATTTAGTGATAAAATCATAAACAAAAAGTTGAGAGTTAGACAGAGATTCGTCGAGATTCTATTTTAAAATAGAAGATTTCATTAAGCCATGACAGAAAATTCAACGTGATAGAGGAGAAGAGCGGAAGTAGTAATTTTGTGAGCTGAAGCTTCTTATCGAAGACATAGTTATGTCAAAAACGGAAATTATATCGGTCTGAGGATTCATAGTAAGACTCTGTTTTAGTTTTAAATATAAAACTCTGTTTCATTTTATATATTAAATATACAACTGTGGTTTGTGTACAATAGAGGGACAGATCTGGCAATTCGATCTGGTTGATCTATGTAATTAATTGAATAGATGTGGCATGTGTTAATTGTATGCAGCTTAATGCGTTGATAATTGCTTGAAGTGGTTGGACCTGTGGTTTTTATTTAAAATTTTTAAAATATCTGTGTTATGAAAAATTGTACGTGTTAAATTTTGTAAGTTGAAATCTCTTTCCACAAAGAACAACTTGGAATAGACTGCGTAGATTATTGGGGACAACACCAAATTATGGAAATTTCCGATTCCTAAAATCTCGCATCGAAGTTCTGGATATTGTCAATTGTCAGTTGTAATATCAATAAAGCGATTTCGATTGCAGTTGAGATCACAACAGATCTGTGGTAACAGATGAGAATTGGATATTCACTAGTTTTGCGACTAGCAAACTCCGGCAGTTTCGCATTGGAGCATAGAAAACACCAAATTATTGTGGCATATCGAGTTAAATGGTTGCAATTTGATTCGATATTGGACAACCAGATCTGGTGATCATCCATAGTGTTGTGTTTTGGAAATAGCCATTTGGGAAAATCGATGATTGACACCATATCAGCGTAGAATGAAGAGAGCGTATATTGAGTTTGAGTAATATTGCGTTGGAATAGTTAAAAACACAAACTTTGGCGCATATTGTATCTCCAGGTGTGAATGAATTTAATTGACAGAACCAGACCCGTGGTAGCGATATATATAATATCTATTGATTAACAGTGTTCAACATTGTTTTGAAGGTTTTATGTTGGATCTGCGTTTTTCTAATTAAGAGAACATAAATCTTCCCAGATTATTAAAAGTTTTGATTCTGATTCATATAAAGGGCTTTATTTATTAGATTTTATTACTTATCTAAGGTGAATTGGGAGCGTTCTTAAGACTAATAAAGCTACTGCTGCGTCATTAGTTTTGGTATCGGAGCCAAAGAGATAGGTGTTTGCAGCAAAGATGCCGCCAAGAAGAGGAGTCGGTCGAGGAATTGGTCGAGGGAGACCAGAACCAAATACAGTCTTGATAGAAGAAGTGCGGAGATTGCGTGAACGAATGGAGACAATGGAGACAGCCCACAGAAGAGCACCTGATGAGGGAGCTGAAAGTTCTTCAGAAGAATCTAATGAAGACGTGGAAGCAGAAGAAGAGAATGAAAAATGTTAAATTCATCAAGATGCTAACAAAGGTTGGAAGAAAACCCAAAATGGAGATTCCTATGTATGAAGGGAGTCTGAATGCCGACGAGCTTATGGATTGGATCAGATCCATAGATCAGTACTTCGATTATGAAGAAATTGAGGAGAATAAAAGGGTAAAATTTGCAGTCACTAGATTGAAAGGTCACGTAGCCATCTGGTGGGATGAGGTACAGACATCAAGAGCAAGGAAAGGGAAATATAAGATCAAGCAGGGGATAAAATGGTCAGCAAAATGAAAGCCAAGTTTTTGCCTAAAGACTATCAGTTGAATCTTTTTAAGCAGATGCAAAATCTGAAGCAGAAAGGAATGTCTGTTAAGGAGTATACGGAAGAATTCTACAGGTTAAGTATCAGAACAGGGCATGTAGAAGATGATTTGGAGAAAGTAGCCAGATATGTTAATGGGCTAAGGTATGAGATCCAAGATGATATTAGCCTGTTAAGTTTAAAAACTGTTGAGGATGCCTATCAGGCAAGTCTGAAAGCAGAGGAGAAAATATTGAGGAAACAGAGGAAAGAGCTCAGCAAGAGGTAGAGGTGTTAGATCCAGAGGAACACAACATCAACTTGAAACAGGAAGTTCAAATAGCAGATCACCACAGATGGGTGAATCTAGTAGAGAGAGATTCGCGCCCAGAGGAAGAGGGCGAGGCAGAGATGTTAGGTGTTATACCTGTGGAGAATGGGGACATATGTCGCAGGACTGTCCTCATAACAAATCAGCAAACCAGAGGGGTGCAAATGTGGCAGAATCAGAGCTGGAACCACCTCGACTTGTGGAGAAAGAGGAACCACCGGAAGAAGGTGAATCATTGCTGCTCAGAAGAACTTTGTTGAGATCAGAAAAAGAGATTGGAGAACCTGCGCAAAGGAAGAAATTGTTCATAACTACATGCAAATCGAAGGGTAAGTGCTGTAAGGTTATAATTGATAGCGGGAGAACTGACAATCTTGTGTCTACAGAGATGGTGGAAAAGCTCGGATTAACAAGGAAAGCGCATCCTGCACCTTACAAAGTATCTTGGCTTCAGAAGGGTCATCAAGTCATCGTGACAGAACAGTGTAATGTGGAAATGCAGATTGGCACATACAGAGATGTGATTTTATGTGACATAATGCCCATGGATGTATGTGACGTGTTATTGGGGAGACCATGGAAATTTGACCGAAAGGCGATTCATGATGGGAGAAGAAATACATACACCATAGAGAAGGATGGAATTAAACATACGTTGCTGCCAGTGAAGAATGATGCTGATAAAGAGCTACCTGAAAATAGTATTATGTTGATGAGTGGCAAAGAACTGCTACAGGAGGTTGATAAAATCGAAGAGGTGCATTTCGCTATCGTGGGGAGGCCAAAGGTAATTTTAACCTCCACAAATTTAAATGATTTTCCTGAAGAAATTCAATCTGTGTTAAATAATTACATGGATATCATTGTGGATGAATTACCAAATGAATTACCACCGATAAGAAGTGTGAGCCACCATATCGATTTAATACCAGGAGCAAGTCTACCTAATAAATCTGCATATAGATTAACTCCTCAGGAAAACGCAGAAGTTGCAAGACAGGTTCAAGAGCTAATGGACAAGGGGCTGATTCGAGAAAGTTTAAGTCCGTGTGCTGTGCCAATGGTGCTTAGTCCGAAAAAGGGAGGAGAATGGCGCATGTGCATCGATTCCAGAGCTATCAACAAGATAACAGTCAGGTATAGATTTCCTTTGCCCAGGATGGATGATTTAATGGATTGTTTAAGTGGATCCAGGTACTTTACTAAGATAGATATGAAAAGCGGGTATCATCATATCAGAATTCGGGAAGGCGATGAATGGAAGACAGCGTTCAAAACAAATAATGGACTGTATGAGTGGTTAGTGATGCCTTTTGGGCTTACTAATGCGCCCAGCACGTTCATGAGATTAATGAACGAAGTCTTGAAAGAATATACAGGTAAATTTGTTGTTGTTTACCTTGATGATATTCTGGTTTTTAGCAAAAGTAAAGAGGAGCATTTGGAACATCTGAAGTTGGTCCTGAAAACTCTGCAGAAGGAAAAAATACTAATCAATTTGAAGAAATGTAGTTTCATGAAAGAGGAGCTGGTATACTTGGGATTTTTGATTTCCAGAGAAGGATTAAAAATGGATCCAGAGAAGGTACAAGCAATCAGAAACTGGCCTACTCCCAGGAGTGTATTCGAGGTAAGAAGTTTCCATGGACTTGCTAGTTTCTACCGAAAATTTATAAAGGGATTTAGTCAAGTTTGTGCACCAATCCTTGAGACAATCAGGGAGGTTAATCACCCATTTCAATGGACAGAAGCAGCTGACAGGAATTTTAATTTGCTGAAAAAGAAGATAACAGAAAAGCCTATTCTAGCATTGCCAAATTTCGAGAAAGTCTTTCAAGTGGAAACTGATGCAAGTGGAGAAGCAGTTGGTGCGGTGCTAAGCCAAGAGTAGAGGCCAATAGCATATTTCAGCGAGAAGTTAAATGATGCAAAGAAAAAATATTCTTTCTATGACAAATAATTTTACGCTATTGTACAGGCATTGAAAAAGTGGAGGCATTACTTGCTGCCAAAGGAATTCATCTTATATTCAGACAATCATGCTTTGCAGTTCTTTAATAATCAGCCAAAGCTAAACCAGAAGCATGCCAAGTGGGTGGAATTTCTGCAAAGTTTCACTTTTGTAATAAAGCATAAAAGTGGTAAGTCTAATAAAGTGGCAGATGCATTGAGCAGGGTAAGTTTTCTTTTGCAAGAATTTAAAGTGGGTGTTGTAGGTTTTGATGAAATGATAGAAATGTACAAGGATGATGAAGATTTTAAAGACATCTACACAACAGTTCAGAATCCGGTGAACCATAACAGAAGCCAATGGATGGACTACCTTATTCAAGGAGGCCTGTTATTTAAAAGCAACAAATTATGCATTCCTAAATGTTCCATGAGAGAGAACATCATTAAAGAGAAGCACAGTGGAGGGTTGTCTGGTCATTTTGGACAAGATAAAACCTTCGCTCAGGTGAATGCTTTTTATTATTGGCCTAAAATGCACATTGATGTAAAAAATTTTGTTGAGAAATTCAGGGTGTCAATATGCCAAAGGAAGGAGTCAGAATACCGGTCTATATCAGCCATTGCCCATACCAGATCGACCATGGGATGCAGTGAGTATGGACTTTTTTTTGGGTTTACCAAAAACTCAGAGAGGAAATGATTCTATTTATGTTATTGTAGACAGATTTTCAAAAATGGCCCATTTTATTGCTTGTAAGAAGACTAATGATGCCACACAAATAGCCAATTTATTCTTTTCTGAGATTGTAAGATTGCATGGTTTACCTGTGAGCATTGTATCAGATCGAGATACTAAATTTGTAGGGCATTTCTGGAGGACACTTTGGAAGAAACTGGGAACTAAACTCAGTTTTAGTTCAGCTTACCATCCTCAGATGGATGGACAAACTGAAGTTGTGAATAGAAGCTTGGGAAATATATTAAGAAGTTTGGTACATTAGAATCCCAAACAGTGGGATTTGGCATTAGCTCAAGCTGAATTCGCTTACAATGATACACCAAACCGAAGCACTGGAATGAGCCCATTTCAAATTGTCTTTGGAATGCATCCGAGAGGAGTATATGAGCTAAGAGACTTGGGGAAACAAGAAGCCAGAAGTGCCAGTGCTGAAGATTTTGTTGAGCAAATGCAGAAGCTACAGGAAGAAGTTAAAGGTAAATTGCAGGAGAGCAGCAGAAAATACAAGCAAAGAGCAGATCTGAAAAGAAGAGAAAAAGAATTTCAAGTGGGAGATTTGGTCATGGCATATTTGAGGAAAGATAGATTTCCTACAAAGACTTATAACAAACTGAAACTGAAAAAAATAGGACCCTGTAAAATCAAAAGAAAATTTTCAACCAATGCATATGATATTGAGTTTCCGGAAGGGATTGGAATATCCCCCATTTTTAATGTTGCAGACTTGTATCCATTCAGAGAAGCAGAAACTGAATTGCAGAGTGAAATTACAACTGATGAAATTCAAACTATAGATTGGGAGGAATAGGTACCAAAAGCATCCAAAAAGGAAGTGGAAGCTATCTTAGATCAAAGAATATTCAAGAAAACTCGAGGGAAGACCTATTTCCAGTATCTTGTCAAGTGGAAAGAGCAACCAATGGAAGATTCCAATTGGTTGACATCAGATGAATTGCAGAAATATGAAATAAACCCAGAAAATTTGAAGGACAAATCTTTTCTTCCCCAGGAGTCTAATGCAGGAGCATCGAAATAAGCCAGCAATGTGAAAAATATGTTCACATGTTGTGGCTTGACAGTTCATTTACTGTTTGGTCAATTTTAGTTATTGTGGGGGTCGATTTTCAAATAGTTTGTTATTATTGTAATAAGGAGACTGTTTTATTTAGATTTAGTGATAAAATCTGTTAAAACAGGTGTAAGCGAGAGTTAGAGATAGGAGATTCTGTTGAGATCTTTATTTAAAAATAGAATATTTCTATTAAGCTATAATTAGAAAATTAATGTGATAGAGGAGAAGAGTTAGGCGAGGTTTTTGTGGAGCGAAAAGCTCATATTAGTGGGGTAGTTATGTTAAAAAGGGAACAGATATCAGTCTTGAGGGATTTTGGCGAGCAAGACTCTGTTTCAGTTTTAAATATAAAACTCTGTTTCATTTTATATATTAAATATACAACTGTGGTTTGTGTACAATAGAGGGATAGATCTGGCAATTCGATCTGGTTGATCTGTGTAATTAATTGAATAGATGTGGCCTGTGTTAATTGTATGCAGCTTAATGCGTTGATAATTGCTTGAAGTGGTTCGACCTGTGGTTTTTATTTAAAATTGTTAAAATATCTGTGTTATGACAAATTGTACGTGTTAAATTTTGTAAGTTGAAATCTCTTTCCACAGAGAACATCTTGGAATAGACTGCGTAGATTATTGGGGACAACACCGAATTATGGAAATTGCCGATTCCTAAAATCTCGCATCGAAGTTCTGGATATTGTCAATTGTCAGTTGTAATATCAATAAAGCGATTTCGATTGCAGTTGAGATCACAACAGATCTGTGGTAACAGATGAGAATTGGATATTCACTAGTTTTACGACTAGCAAACTCCGGCAGTTTCGCATTGGAGCATATAAAACGCCAAGTTATTGTGGCATATCGAGTTAAATGGTTGCAATTTGATTCGATATTGGACAACCAGATCTGGTGACTATCCATAGTGTTGTTTTTTGGAAATAGCCATTTAGGAAAATCGATGATTGACACCATATCAGCGCAGATTGAAGGGAGCGTATATTGAGTTTGTGTAATATTGCGTTGGAATAGTTAAAAACACAAACTTGGGCGCATACTATATCTCCAGGTGTGAATTAATTTAATTGACATAACCAGACCCGTGGTAGCGATATATATAATATCTATTGATTAATAGTGTTCAACATTGTTTTGAAGGTTTTATGTTGGATCTGCGTTTTTCTAATTAAGAGAACAGAAAACTTCCCAAATTATTAAAAGTTTTGATTCTGATTCATATAAAGGGCTTTATTTATTAGACTGTATTACTTATCTAAGGTGAATTGGGAGCGTTCTTAAAACTAATAAAGCTGCTGCTGCATCACTGGGTCATATTGTATCTCACGAGGGTGTTACGGTAGACCCTAACAAGTTAAATCCATTAAGGAATGGAAATTCCCCACAACCATAAAGAAGTTGCGAGGATTTGTCAGATTAACAGGGTATTATCGCAAGTTTTTTAAGAATTATGGGAGAATAGTAGCACCTCTAACAACATTATTGCATAAAGATGCATTTTCATGGACTCCTGAAGCAACTAAGGCCTTTGAACATCTTAAAGAGGCAATGTGCCTAGCACCGGTCTTAGCTACGCTAGAATTCACAAAAACCTTTATTGTGGAATGTGATACCTTAGGAAATGGAATTGGTGCTGTTTTAATGCAAGAAGGAAAACCCATTACTTTTGAAAGTCTTCCAATTAAAGAAAAGTATTTACATAAACCTATTTATGAGAAGGAAATGTCAGCAATACTGCATGCACTAAAGAAATGGAGAACTTACCTAATGGGAAGACACTTCAAGTTAAAAAATGATCATGATAGTCTCAAACACTTTTTGGAACAAATACTATCTTTAGATGAGCAGCAAAAATGGGTCACAAAGATGTTGGGTTATGACTTTGAAATAATCTACAAAAAAGGGAAGCTAAATGTTGTTGCAGATGCACTCTAAAGAAAGAATGAAGAGGTGGAAGCATTGCTTTGTGCCATTTCTATTATTCAACTAGATTGGATAACTGAAGCAAGAGATGAATGGAAGAAGGACGAAGAAGTGTGGACACTCATTCAAAAGTTGCAACAAGATCCTAGTACATCTAACACATTTAGTTGGAAAAATAATTCCTTATGGTACAAATATCACTTATATCTTTGTAAGAATTCCCAACTAAAACAAAAGGTTCTTTTGGAATTGCACACTTATCCTTTAGGAGGACACTCATGATTTTTAAAAACTTACCACAGGGTGAAGAAAGAATTTTTTTGGGATGGACTTAAATCTGATATTCAAAATTTTGTGGCAGAATGTTTGGTTTGCCAGTAGAATAAAGTTGAGACAATTAAGACCCCAGTTCTTCTACAACCTTTGTCCATTCCAAGTCAACGTTGGGAGGAGATTTCAATGGATTTTATCACAGGTTTACCTAACTCCGAAGGAAAGAGTGTCATCATGGTGGTAGTTGATAGACTTACCAAGTATGCACACTTTTGTGCATTATCTCATCCATTTAAAGCAAGTACAGTTGCTACTACATTTATGGACACAATTCAAAAGCTACATGGAAACCCAAGGGTTATTGGGAGCGACAGAGATCCCATTTTTACTGGAAATTTTTGGATGGAGTTATTTTCTTGTTTGGGTACTCAATTAGCTCATAGCTCATCTTATCATCCTCAATCTGATGGTCAAACTGAGATAGTAAATAAATGTTTGGAAGGATATCTTCGTTGTTTCGTATCTGATAAACAAACACAATGGGTCAAGTGGTTACCTCTCGCTGAATGGTGGTATAACACTTCCTTCCATACTGCAGCAAAAATGACCCCATTTATGGCACTTTATGGATATCATCTACCATCCATCACATCATCTTTAAGGGAAAATTTGAAGGTTCAAGCAGTGGAAGATCACATCGAGCATCAACAAGAAGTTCTCCAACTCTTAAAGGATAACCTGAATTTGGCACAAAATCGAATGAAACAACAAGCAGATCAACATCACAATGAGAGAAGTTTTGATGTAGGAGACTGGGTATTTTTACGGCTACAACCATACAAACAAATGTCCCTCAAGCAAGCTAAGAAGGATAATAAATTATCACCAAAGTACTATGGTCCTTACAAGGTGTTGCAAAATATTGGTAATATGGCATACAAATTGGAGCTTCCTGCTTCTTCACGAGTGCATCCAATTTTCCATGTTTCATGCTTAAAGAAGGTTATAGGTGAAAATCTTCCAGTTTAAACAATATTGCCAGAACTTGATGAGGAAGGAAAAATCGTATTGGAACTTTAAGCGGTCACAGAAACAAGAACTCGATAGCTACGGAATCGATCAATTTCAGAGTATCTCGTCAAGTGGAAGAACTTACCCACTGAAGATTCTACATGGGAGGATGAGAAATTTATACAGAAGCACCCAGAGCTACTCAAGCATTGAGGACAACACATTTTTGAAGGGGAGGGGCATGTTAGGTCCCTATATTACTATTATAGTCCCTTATTGTTGTTAGTGTAACCCCTTTATTGTTATTATTGTACCCCTATAACCCCCATATTGTTATTATTGTGCCCTTAAATTATTATTGTTAGGTCGGCTAGGACTACATTGTGTCCCCACTAGGATTACATTGTGGCCACATGGACTCCTATATCTAGAAAGGAGGTTTTGTAATTTGAATAATCGAAGAATTGTTCATTCATGTAATGTATTGGACGTTGCCCCCTCGAAGTGGCTTATTTCTAAGGCGTTGATATCGCTTTTCTTCTATTTTTGGAGCTAGTTTCACAACATGGAATAAACATGTAAAATATTAATGATTATCTCATGGATCAAACACTTCGAGAGTATTATGTGAAGGTTTTGGCAAAGGTCCAATTGCATAATTTTTTTGTAGCAAGATGCACAAGCACAGTGCAGTATCTATAAGAATCTTGATGATAATGAAATGAATAGACTAGTGGGTTTGAAACATGCCAAATATATGTGGGACAAGATAGATTCCATTTTTGGATATGGTACTAGGAGTAATAATGAAAATGAGAAGAAGAAAAGAAAGAAGAAGAACAAGAAGAAGAATAAGAAGAAGAGCCTCCAAAAACAAGAATCTCAACCACAAGAGTCTCATTCTTCTAGTGCACATGATTCAATGGATGATGAGAAGTGATAAAATATATTGAGCCCAAAGGTATAAGAATTAATGATTTTCTTTTTGGATATAACGTTGATGATTCATATTTAGATCATTCTTATGCAAATAGTGAAGATGATAATGTTATTAAGAGTGTTAGAGCTGATATTTATAAACTAACACTTGCATTCAAGGATAAAGAAAAAATATTGTATATTTGTGATGATAAGGAGGTCAAGCTCAAAGAAGATATTATGAGCTTAAAAGTTAAATTGGTAGAATCTGAAAAGGTTGAGAAAGGTACGAGGAAACAATTTCAAGAGAAGAAAAAAGAGGTTGAAAAATTAGAAGTTGAAATTGTTTCCTTAGGAAAGCAATGGAAGATGGAGAAGAGAAGAGTAGCCTTGGATACTTTTATGAGATCCAAAGGTCACCAATGGATAAAATTGGTCTTGGATTTCAAAAGGGTGAATCTAGTTTGCATGCAAGTAAGAATACCAAATAAGGACTCAAGCAACCTGTAGAAAACAATACCAACTGAAAAAATGAGCTCCAAGGTAATAAGAAGCAGATCCAAAAGTCCATTAAGCAACAAAAGAACCAACTGCAAAAATACAAGCAAGACCATTAACATAGAATAAGATATAAAGGAGCACCTACATTGAGAAGACCTTTTGATCCTAGATATGATCATGAAAACATTTTAAACTTTCAAAGGAATCAAAGTCATTTTTTTCCTTTTTTGCATAATGTAGAGTGTTATAATGTCAAAATTTTGGGCATATTGCAGCAAATTGCTAGAGAAGAATGTATATATAAGCAACCAAGGACATTGGTCAATAAGTTTAATTATTGTTTTTATGGTTATTGTTACTCATGTCACTTATTTGGGCATAAAGAAATGGATTCATTTCAGGCATGGCTTAGATCTAGTATGAGTAGTAGGATATTTTATACTCTTGGTCATGTGGAGTGCTTTATATGCCATATATTTGGCTATATGGAAAGATATTGTTTCCTACCCCATTTATCAAGGAAAAATCATCAAAAGAAACAAAAAAATGGAGGATCTAGCACAAAAATAGTGAAGTAAGAAAATGAGAAGATCAAATATTAAAATAAGCATCCCAAGACAATGCAGACAAAGGAGGAGCAACTCTACAACAAGTGAAGAGAATTCCCTCTTGGATTCGATGATTATTCATGCATATCTATAGAGTACTTCATAATTTGTGAGAGGTTCATAACCTCAGGGGGAGTGAGTTTTTAGCATCATATGATGAGTTCCTTTCATCCTCATGCACATTTAGGTCCACATGATCATCATGTCTTATTGGAGGTATATCGAACTTAGGGGGAGCTATGCATGGTATGATATTTTATTAGAAACTTGGAATTTTAACATTATTTTCACTCAGTATTTTGTGGTATATTTAAGTATGTATTCATGAGATAAAATGAGAAAAATATTCAACCATGTATATCTTTTTTGTTTCCACTAATAGTTGGTTGAAGATATGTGTAACCATGCATGTATTATGATCACGACTTCATGATTTATTGGTATGACTTGTCACATAGACCATCCATGTGAAGGATGTCATATGCAGTGTATTAAAACCATGTATTCACCCTTGTTTCATATTTTCAAATTTATATTGTGTCCAGTCATTAGTATGTTGAGAAATCATGGTGATAGGCTTGTTTTGGAGGAGTCTTATGGAGTCATATTGAAACCACATGAATGGGATAATGATGATGTAATTGTAATGATGTATTTTTTATTTTTCGTTATTAGCCCATAGGAAATTATCATAGTAGTTATGTATTTCATTGAAAATGTATGTATAATGCTCATGGAGCCATGTACTTGTATTATAGTATCGTTGTGTCATTTAGGCATGAGTCATGAGGTCATATTATGGTCATGTAATAGTCATATATGAGGTTCTTATGTTATTGTTATAACCATGTATTTATCAATGTATATGTCACTTGAGTCATGGTCCTGTGGATTCTTGGTCCATATGGTGCATCTATTCATCAAAGGAAGCATTATTTGCGCCGAAATGAGTCATTTCAGACTAACTATTGGTAGCTCTATATCTTAGAGAGGGCATGTGTCCAGGGGGATCACTATTTTCTATTATTATTTCAGCCATGCATTGTTGGCATTATGATTCTCTTGAAGGTGTTCATGCTATATCTTATATTATGCTATGACAACGGGGTCCTTGGCCTCATGTGATGAGATGTTATGGTAGTTGTTTCTATGTAGTTATGAGGGAGACTTTGTGTGGTTTCCTGATATGATGTTGCTATATGGAGGAGTGATGTATTGATGCCCATGTTCATGTTGATTATATACTTTATGATTATTATAGTTGCATATTATGATGATGTTTCATATGAAGCTTATGATTTCCTTATAATGGAATATTGTTGCTTCATTGGTAGTTGTTGGATGGTATTATGTTCTAAATAATGATTGGATATTTGCTACTTTTTGCTTCTGATATGTGGAGTGATAGAGGATGATGATTGGAGGCATGGATGAATTTTCATATGCATTATATTTTAGCCATGAAAATATGTATTACTCTAGTATTTATGCTTTAGTTGTTGCTACCTATTCACATGTAGTTAACCCTTTTCCATTGATGCCAAATGGTGATACAATTTTGATGGATTGAGTGAACCTTTAGATTTGGATAATGTATGGAGATCAACCTCACATGTTTTTGAGGTTGACATCAATTCCAAATGGAGAGTTTTTTGGCATTGATGTCAAAAAGGTCATGGTCATGGGCATACTTGGCATATGCATTTGTGATGGATGTTTGACTTGATGATCATATTGGTTGGAAGTGATGCATTGAAAATGAGATGGTTGTGTTGGAATTGATGTCAGCTCTTGAGTTAATGCACTTGTGTCAACCTCGTGATGATTTATATTGATGGGACATGGTGTGTGTTGATATGTGTTGGAGTTGATGATTGATCATATTGATGATGGCACACTTGATGAAATTGTATCAAATATGGAATTGGTGTATGATTATCATATCTACATGTGCCGGTGATGGTTGATGGCACAATAGTTGAGTTTTCAACTAGGCCTTCATGTAGGTCTTCATGCTTATGCTTCATGGAGCTGATGTTTTGCAGTGTGATGACTTCATGATGATGTTGCTAATTTTGTAGAGGTCCTATAGAGCCTTGTAGGTCTATTCAGATGTGTTGCAGCTTGTTTAGATCTTTGATGGAGAGTGGAGGACTTGTTGGCACACTTACCAACCTTGTTTGTTGGCCTTTCTAGGTCAACGTTGAAGTGACACTTGGGAGGTATGTTTCATCTACTTACAAATGTGTTAGAGGGCATGTTAGAATTCTAACGATTAGTAAAAATTCTAGATAAGAGGATGAAACAAAAGGTAGAGGTCCCAAGAAGGGGGACTAATGGTTTTCCTCAGCTTTAGCCATATTCACATGCATAAAAGACTATCAGAGCAGATGGAAGTCTATGGAAACTCACATGAAAGCCTGTGGGATTCGTTATAGCCCCAGTCTCATGGATATTGTGTTATAGGTGTGAATGAGCCATTTCATGGGATTTTAGCTACATTCATTGTTTTCTTCGGAGGGAAATTAACTTAAAAATTCCTAGAGGCTTTGAGAATTGTTTGAAAAAAATGGAAATGGTCTGAAAAGGTCTTCTCCTGATGTGATGCATTTAGTGCACTATTACTGACCTTAGTGGATTGATTTGGTCCATTTTATACATCTTTGATCCTAGCCCCAAGATTAATTTTTCCCTACATGTTTTATATACTTGATCTTGGAGCTATGTGATTGTTGATTGAGTTGAGGAGGTTAGAGAGTATGTTGTAAAAGGTTGCATTGAGTGTTTATGCTTCAGACCCTTTGCAAAGCATATATGCTTCAGTCCATGAGTGTCAATGACTAAATAGTATGCATATCTAAAGCATGAATCACTATAGATCAGAATTGGATCTGTTGATGTAGATATTGATTGGAGAGTGTTGTGCGTTTTTGGATAGAGTTTTTGTGGACTCTCTCACACTTGTTTTTGCAGGAGATGTTATTAATTTTTATGCCTAGTCATAACGTTGTATGTTTCTGTTATGAAACCAGCTCCAAAAATAGAAGAAAAGAGAGATCAAACCATATAAATCAGCCACTTTGAGGGGGGAACCTCCAATACATTACATAAATGAATAATTCTTGGATGATACAAATGACCAAAACCTCCTTCTATATATAGGAGTCCATGGGGTCACAATATAATCCTAGCCAGCCTGCCAATAATAATGTAAGGGAACAATAATAACAATATAGGGGTTATAGGGGTACAACAATAACAATAAGGAGGATACACTAATAACAATAAGGGACTACACTAGCAATATGGGGACCTAACATGCCCCTATTCTTGAAAAAAATATTGTCCTAAACGCTTGAGTAGCGCTGGATGCTTATGTATAAAATTCTCATCCTCCCATGTAGAATCTTCAGTGGGCCAGTTCTTCCACTTGATGAGGTACTTTGAAATTGATCGATTTTGTAGCTGTTGATTTCTTGTTTCCATGACTGTTTCAGGTTCCAATATGATTTTCCATTCCTCATCAAATTCTGGCTATATTACTTTAACCAGAAGTTTGTCAACTATAACCTTCTTTAAGCATGAAACATGGAAAACTGGATGCACTCGTGAAAAAGCAAGAAGCTCCAATTTGTATGCCATAGTACCAATATTTTGCAACACCTTGTAAGGACCATAGTATTTTGGCGATAATTTGTTATCCTTCTTAGATTGCTTGAGGGACATTTGTTTGTATGGTTGTAGCCATAAAAATATTTAGTATCCTACATTAAAAATTCTCTCGCTGCACTGTTGATTTTCCTGTTGTTTCATTCGATTTTGTGCCAAATTTATGTTATCATTTAAGAGTTGGAAAACTTGTTATCGATGCTCGATGTGATCTTCCACTGATTTCACCTTAGAATTTTCTCTTAAAGATGATGTGATGGACGGTGGATGATATCCATAAAGTGCCATAAATGGGGTCATTTTTGCTGCAGTATGGAAGGAAGTGTTATACCACCATTCAGCCAGAGGTAACCACTTGACCCACTCTGTTTGTTTATCAAATAAAAAACAACGAAGACAACCTTCCAAAAAAAATTTCATATCTTAGTTTGACCATCGGATTGAGGATGATAAGATGAGCTATGAGCTAGTTGAGTACCCAAAGAAGAAAATAATTCCATCCAAAAATTTCCAATAAAAATGGGATCTCTGTTGCTTACCATAACCTTTGGGTTTCCATGTAGCTTTTGAATTGTTTCCATGAATGCAGTAGCAACTGTACTTTCTTTAAATGGATGAGATAATGCACAAAAGTGTGCATACATGGTAAGTCTATCAACTACCACCATGATGACACTCTTTATTTCGGACTTAAGTAAACCTGTGATAAAATACATTGAAATATCCTCCCAACGTTGACTTGGAATGGATAAAGGCTGTAGAATACCCAGGGTCTTAATTGTCTCCACTTTATTTTACTGGAAAACTAGATATTCTGCTACAACCCTTTGAATATTAGATTTAAGGCCATCCCAAAAAAACTATTTCTTCACCCTATGGTAAGTTTTTAAAAATCCCTAGCATCCTCCTAAAGGAGAAGTGTGCAATTCCAAAAGAATATTTTGTTCTAGCTGGGAATTATTACAAATATATAAGCGATATTTGTACCATAAGGAAACATTTTTCCAACTAAATGTATCAGATGTACTAGGATCTTGCTGCAAATTTTGAATGAGTGTCCACACTTCTTCATCCTTCTTCCATTCATCCCTTCCTTTAGTTATCTAATCTGGTTGGATAATAGAAATTGCACAAAGAAATGCTTCCACCTCTTCATCCTTTCTTGAGAGTGCATCTACAACAACATTTAGCTTCCCTTTTTTGTAGATGATTTCAAAGTCATAACCCGACATCTTTGTGACCCGTCTTCTTGTTATTTCTTCGAAGATAACATTTTGTTCATATTTTAGATTAATATATTTTTGTTTTTACCTTGAAGTGCCTTCCCATTAGGTAATTTTTCCATTTCTTTAGTTCATGTAGTATTACCAACATTTACTTCTCATAAATAGCTTTCTGTAAATACTTTACTTTGATTGGACAACTTTCAAAAGAAACGAGTCTTCCTTCTTGCATTAAAACAACACCAATTCCATTTCATGAGGCATAAAATTCCACAATAAAGGTTTTTGTGAAGTCCAGTGTCGCTAAGACGGGTGCTAGGCACATTGCCTCTTTAAGATGTTGAAAGGCCTTAGTTGCTTCAGGAGTCCATGAAAATGCATCTTATTCAATAATGTTGTCAGAGGTGCTTCTATTCTCCCATAATTCTTAACAAACTTGCGATAATAACCTGTTAACCCGAGAAATCCTCGCAATTGCTTTATGGTTGTGGGGACTTTCCAATCCTTAACGGCTTTAATTTTGATAGGGTCTACCTTAACACCATTGTGAGATACAATATGACCCAAATATTCCACCTCTTGTAATACAAAGAAACATTTGTATGCTTTTTCATATAATTGTTTCTCCTCCAATAGTTTGAGCACCCTGTCAACCTGTTGAACATGATCCTTCCAAGACTTGGTGTAGATTAGTATGTCATCAAAAAATACTCGCACAAATTTTCTAAGGAAGGGTTTGAAAATGGAATTCATCAACCCTTGAAATGTAAAAGGTGCATTATTAAGGCTAAAAGGCATGACCAAAAATTCATAATGACCGTCATGAGTTTGAAATGTTATTTTCATAATATCATCAGTCTTCATTCTAATTTGATGATATCCTAAACAAAGATCCAACTTGGTAAAATAAATTGTGCCGTGTAATTCATCCAATAATTCATCAATCACAGGAATGGGAAATTTATCTTTAATCTTGAGCTTATAGAACTAACTATAAGCCAGTCACATGCGCCATGATCCATCCTTATTGTGCACCAATACTACTGCAGTAGAGAAAGAACTTTGACTAGGTTGAATTATACTAGCGTCTAACATTTCTGCAATCATACATTCAATTTCGCTCTTTTGGACATAAGGATATCTATGTAAGGTCTGATGTTTGGAGGAACACTTCCTACAATCAAATGAATAGTGTGATCATGATCACGAATAGGTGGGAGTCCTTTGGGAGTTTCAAACACCTTGGAACAATTTTTCAAGACTTTTTGGAGATCTGGAGAAATAGATGATTTTGATGTTGGAACTTCTAGTGAGCATAATTGTGCAATTGTGCCTCATTTTTCTCTCTTCAGAAGCTTTGTGATGACATTAGAACTTATTATCTTTCCCAAATTCCCTGCAATACACCATAATTCGATTTCCTTTCCTTTTGAAAAAAAATTCAAGAAACGTTCTTGAAAATTAAAACCTACCGTCACCAAATATTATAACCATTGTACTCCTAGTACAACATCATCACCTCCCATTGGAATGGAAAGCATTGGACTATTAAATACATATTCCCCCATGGTTAGCTTGATATTATGGCATTTTCCTGAGCAATTTATAGCTCCTCCATTTGCAGCCATCGCTTGAGATTCTGGTGTTGCGCATAGGAAACAATTCAATTCCTTGGCTACCTTACAATGAATAAAATTATGGCTACTACCTAAATCAATCGACACTGTTACATTTTTCTTCTTGATATGACCTTCTATCTTGAGAGTTTGAGGAGTGGTGATTCTTTCCAATGCATTACATGATATAGTCAGACACATTTCTTCTTCTACTATGGTTGGTTCCTGGTGTATATCCTCTTCTTTTGAAGTTTCTTTTTAATTTAATTCCTCCTCTTCACAATCTATGTAAAATAATTTATTCTCAACACACTTATGACCTTTAGTGTATTTGCTATCAAAAGTGTAGCAAAGCCTTTCTACACTTTTTTCTTCCAATTTTTGTGGTGTCAACCTTGTAGATTGTGGAAGTTTGGGATTTGCAGCACTTCCATCTTTATAGATGTGAGTGGTCAGCTTCCTTGTCGCCATAATTTTACATTAATTTTTTCTTGCCAACCTGAATGTCGTCTCCAATAAATTAGGTTCCCAAACACGAACTTCATGTTGGATGTTATCCTTTAAATTACCTATCAAGGCATCAATCTTGTGTTCTTATGGAATATCAGTTACTCTTATATTCAATTTTTGGAAGCACTCAATTTGCTCCACCACTGAACCCTTTTGTTTGAGATTTATCAATTGGCTAAAGAAGGTGTTGCGCTTTGTATCCTCATAATGTGTTATCATTTCCTCCATGAAAATTGACTAAGTGAACTTTTTTTTACGGGAGCAAAGCCATCGATACCATACAAATGTATTTTGTTTTAAATGTAAAGTTGAAATGTGTAAAGTTGAAATGTGTAAATTTTGTGTTTTTTTTCACATTATTGAGATCAAAATATTTCTCCATCTGTAGTATCCATGTTACGAGATCCTTGCCATCAAACTTCCTCATATCCATATTTGGAATATAGTGGTTCTTCCATCCAAAATTAGAGTTTATGAAATCACGATTAACATTTAATTTGTTCTCATCATGAGTTTCCTCTACTATGTTTTTTCCATAAGGAAAAATTTCTTGTATCAACTTTGTCAAACCTTCCATGTTTTCTTTTAGATCGTTCTTCATGTTTTCCATGTTGTCTTTCATTTTTTCTTCCATGTCATCTATCTTAGCTTCCATGCCAGCTTCCATACCATCCATCTTAGCTTCCAGCCTTTCTTCAAACCATCCATCTTCGCTTCCATGCCTTTCTTCAAAACATCAATTTCATTTTATGTTTCTCCTTGTGAGAGCAAAATTTGGTGCACTTGCTCTTGTAATTTTGATAGATCATGTTTAAATTATTCATATTCATGAGTCATAGTAGAGTATTATGAGGGCTTAATGGGTGTTCAATTATTTTCAGGGGGGGTTTTAGAATCCAATACTAATATCTATGCTCAATATGCCCTTGGAATTACCTAAAACCGTTTTTTCAAACAATACTTTTGAAATTTGAAAAAAAATGCACACATTTTTCTTTATTTGAGAAGATTGATAGCCCTCTGAATCTTCTTTCGAATGCCACATGTCTGACCTGATTTGGATACTTCAAGACAAAGTTATGCGAATCTCCCACAATGACCTAATTATGGACTTCTTTAGTAGAGCTCACTTGTATGGCATGGCTCATCTCATTGTTTCGTCCTTGGGCTCTGAAACATATACATAGGAAACTAAAATATGTGTACTTGTGGCCACTTTTTATATACTTCCAATCCAATTCTCAGAGAGAGTTATGACGATTTTCCCAAGGTCACCTCTTTGAAATTAAATTCGAGAGCCTGAAAACACCCTAACTGCCATAGATAATATCTCTGACATTATTTCAAATCAAGATTTGATTTTTTTACAATAAGTTCCTCAGGATGTCGGCTTCGCTCTGTAAAACTTTCAACTCCCGAAACTTCATAGAAAAAAAGTTATATAAAAAATTCTATGATGTACTATTTAGGTGAAATTCATGAGTTTGAAAAAAACTTAACTTCCATAGATCATATCTCTGAATATATTGTGAACCAAGAACTTAAATTTGTATACGATGTTTTTTAGGATTTCAGATTCTCTCTGTACAAATTTAAGCTACTGAACCTTCGTATAAAAAAAGTTATAATGAAAATTTCACAATGACCTGTTTGGAGCAGTGAAACCCTAGAATCCAAAGTTCTGATACCAAATGTTATGAACCAGCTCAAAAAATAGAAGAAAAGAGAGATCAACCCTAAGAAATCAACCACTTTTAGGGGGAAACCTTCGATACATTACATAAATGAACAAATTTTGAATGATACAAATGACCAAAACCTCCTTCTATAGATAAGAGTCCATGGGGTCACAATATAATCCTAGCCGACCTAACAATAATAATGTAAGGGAATAATAATAACAATATGGGGGTTATAGGGGTACAACAATAACAATAAGGGGCCTACACTAATAAAAATAAGGGAATACACTAGTAATATGGGGACCTAACAGTTTCTAATTATAATATGCAGTAGTTTCTTTCTGATGTGAGGGTTTAATATCATATAGATGTGGCCATAGTTTTTCTATTGGAGAGCACAGCTTTTATGCATCAGTTTTCATTTTTATTTCATGATGATATGTTTCTGCTGAGACCATGTATGTAGAGTTTATTTCTGGTTGATCATATTTTCTTGGGATCTAGTTTTAAAATAAATTAAAGGAGGTACACATAGTGGTAGAGGAGCAATGACTTCATGAGAGAGGAGAAGTGATAGAAAAGTTTCAAAAAAGGAACATGTTGATCATCCAATGGTTGTTGGATAGTTTAGAAGAAATTGGGCGAAGCTCATTGTTCATGGTGGTGACCAACATATCAGAGTCTGTATATTCGATTGATAGTTCATGATGCAAGGCCAACCTTGCAATACCCAGAATCACACTTCCGATGCATATAAAAACGCAATTCTTGTTTCCTGTCAAGAAAGTCCCTTTTCTGGAAAATTCAACTATTTTGGAAGCTTCTTTGTTACAAAACAAACAATGGTTATAAAACCATGACTATTAAACTCAATACACATCATCCCAAAACTTCAATCATAATTTCCAACCCAAGCTCACAAGCTTTCATACCCAATAAACATCATTCCTCATTTCCATTTGCATAGGGCTTTTAATATCGGATTTCATTTCACAATCAAAAGTCAACAAAACAAATGCGCCCATGCGTGAAAAACTAAATCTGGGAATTTAATACCACCACATATCGATTTCATGCATTACAACTTCATGCAAACACCATCATACCTTACGTCGTTCGATTCCTGCAATTTTTTTGCAAAGATACGCAATATTGCTTGAATCCTTCGTTTCCCTAGCTCTGACAGGCTTCAAGCAACGTTGGTGGAGTCTTGGCATCAGCCTCCAAACAAATCGCAAAGCTATCACTCATTCCGCCAAGCCAACGCTGTACCTGACTTCATATAACTACTGCAAATTCAATTTCGCCCTTACCTTAAACATTCGGTCAGAGTTAGATTGATTCTGCTCACATCAATTTCAAATCGACTTCTTATTAGTTCTCTGTGCTACCATTACGCATTCTGCATTCGTTCAAATCCCTCGACGCTTACATTCATTTCTTGAACCCACGGTTTACAATATACATATGCGCCTTTTTCTATTCCAGCGTGCCAACTGTCTCACACATCAATTTCAAACATTTCAATTACTCACAGGTTGATTTTAAGACTTCATAAAGGCACCTCTACTACTAATCGATTCACTGTTCAATTCAAAATGGACAGAGTATAAAATGAATTTTGCGCCTCTTATGAAAAAAAATTCATTACACGCACATTTTTCAGAACCTACATCTACCGATTCTTGATAGGCCAAATTCCTTGTGCGTTGCTGAGTGTCACCCTAGCGCGCAGGCTCGATTTCACATTGAGGATACAATTCTTTAACATAGTGTATATTCAATATTCCAATATTTCATTTAACCAATGCTTTGAACAAACAGTGAAATCGATTTAAACCAATGTGAAATACCCATTTGAATTGAACTTCGATTCATTGCTTCTGATTTGGTTCAACTGTACGCCCTCCACTGCGCTTTGCTTTGGGTTCTCCGTCTTATGCAATCCATGACTCCAACAGATATTTCCACTGTAATTTAAATCTATTCAAATTGTTTTCAACATTAAACCAGAACTTTCTGCAACTCAATTCAGGATTACATCATATTCAACACAAATCGATATAAAAATCGATTCTTCCACATGTATTTAACGTTGTGCCAACAATCAAGAATTTACTCTTTTACCTCATCGATTGTCTCATTTGATCCAGAAATTTACTCTGGGTTGAACAAAAAATCGATTTCCTCTTCTTGACATTTAAATTCATACATTAAAACATGAATTCATAAAACCATTTAATTATTCGAGCATCGATTATTCAAATTGACTGTCAATCCCATACAAAATTAAATTCATTCAATTGTCTTTGAATTCATAAACACATCCAATTCATATGCGCATAATTCAACTCTCAGTTTCAGAATATAACAAGAAATTTCCCAATCAACCATTATATATAATCTGAAACAAAACAAAATTATGTACAAACTCTTGTTTGGCCAGATATTCGAGATCTATGTCCCTTTACAATCGCCTAAAGGCTCTCAAGTAGAAACCCTCTCACTACTCACAACTCTTCAACTATTCAAGTCTATTTTCCTCACAAAACCCACTCATATTTATACATAAATCATGAATTTAATTCACTCCAAAAATCCCTCCACATAATCCTCAACTATATCTATTTTAAATATATTTTAGGCGTGGACTCAACAAAGTCCCATACATAGAATTTCTACTCTCTAATTTTGCTCCTAATCTATTTCTCTCATATCCTTTTAATTAATAAAAGAATATTTAAAAAATCCTCACTTTTATAATTTATCTCCTATTTTATTAAAAATAACAAATTAATTAATAAAATAATAAAAATGTCACACCCCCCTTTACTACATATTTAAAAATGAAAAATGGCCTTGATGCTCCTGCATCAGACTCTCAAGGTTGAAATTAAACATGATCGCCTGATCATGTGTTTAGATCTATGTATGCCTGGATCCCATATCTTGTGCTGCAATTTCCCACTTGTCACTGCTTCTGTCTGTTGTTCTTCTCCAGGTTTCCACACTTTATGCTGCATTGCTCCACTGGCTGTGCTCTCGCAATCTTTTGTTGTCTTTCTCTTGTTGTCACTCCTTTTCTTTTTTGCTACTGTCTTTCTCTGAGACATTTTCATCATTAACCTCCTTATCAACTCAATTTATCTGTCCAGTATATCCTCTACCTGTTGATTGTTTCCATATCTTGATTGTTGAACTCTCATTCTTGCTTGTTCTTCACTTGTTTTGATCGCTTCCTTTCCACCCTTATTGCTGTTTTGCACCTTTTCTGCTGCTGCTACATTGTCTTTTAGAACAATTTCTTGCCTCTATTTTCTGCATCTATCAACTTCTTCTTGATTATTATTTATGACAACTATTTCGTCATCCTTCTTCAGTAGTCTCTCCTTAACATCCTTCAGTAGATGTTCTTCCTCTCCTTCTTCCATTTGGCTATCCACTTGTGCCAAATATGTTCCAGTGTCTGCAACAACATCTTCAATTAGAAGACAATCATTATAATAAAAAATATAAGGCCTCTGTACCTCTTTTCCCTTTAGCAACACTTCAGTATGTTGCATTGATTTCTCTTTTCCTGTCAGCATATCAGTATGTTGATCCAAACTCAAAGAAATTTTGAGACTGTCAGCTAGTCCCCCCTTCTCATCATCTATTTCAATGATGTCTTCCAGCATTTGTCCATTGTAGTGAACTGATTCTTTCCCAACCTCTTTATCATATTCTGCTTCAAAACTTTCATCTTTTGGAAGGTACTCTTTCACATCTTTGACAGTTTTAAAAGACTGTTTATCTTCTTCCAAACCTGCAATCATACAGAAATCATTAGTTTTAAAATCACAAGACCCTACGGTCTTATTTAATGCTTCAGTCATCAAGTCTTCCGGCTGCTTCGAATCATTCATATGAGTCAACTCCTCTAGCTCTTCATCACTTTCAAAAAGTAATGGTCCACTTTCTGGTTCCCATATCGAAACTTCAACATCTTCTTCAGCATCTTCCTTTTGTTGTAGCTCAATTCTTTCAAGCTTCTCTATCCTCTGTTTGGCATCTATAACCTGTTCAAGTTCCCTTAGTTCCTTCATCAACTGCATATTCACCTGATGATTCCTCTTCTCTTGTAGCCTCTGCCACTTCACCTTCTTTCTCATGACATAACCACGCTTCTGGTCTACTTCATTTCTTCACAACATCTCCATTAACACCTCAAGCTGAACTACTATCTCAGCCTTCTCCCGCTCATATTCCTCTTTGCTTGACTATCTCTGTATGCCATTTTCCTTGACATCCTTCTCCTTTTGTCCTCTGCTGTGGTCTCTTTCAGAACCTCTGTTACAACTGTCACTAGTCATCATCCTCTTCATCTCTATGAGTTCCTTACTCACTTTACTATGAGTTGCACTAAAGCCTCTTCAACAGCAAGTCCTGTCCTGCCGCCACTTACCTCACCAAGCTCTCCTCACTCAATCTTTTGGCAAGCAATTGGTTCTCTATCTCTGGAACCTCCTTTGAGCACTTCTCTTTACTCTTTCTGGCTTCAAATCAAAGAACGCAACTGTCATCCTTATCCAATCTCTATTGGAATTCCTCAAGGTTCTGCCACATCTATGTTTTCACTTAGAAACTTTCACCAGTTTCCTTTATCTATTAGCAATTCTAACCTTATCTCCTATGGAATTGCAATAATACTTCTGCTTCAATGTAAAGACTACAATATTCTATTCTTCAAATCCAAATAAAACCATATCATCTTACCTTCAAGATCTCATTTGATCTTGTCCTTCCATTCACCTGCACTTTTAAATGGACTATCCTTCCCACTAGCTTTCAGCTATGTCTTCAAACTCTATTACTTCCAAACTTACAAACATCCCTCTTACAGTTTAACTACTACAATCTTACTATAAAATTTCATTCATTTCATATCTGCTAATCATTAGACAAAACTGCATACCTTCAATTACCTTCAGAATCTCACCATTCCTGCAAATCTGTTTCAGAAAATCTTTATGCTTCCACTGCACAATTTCTCGATATTCAACTACTGTCAATCAGATTTTAGAATCTGATCCTTTCTTCCAATATTTCGGCTTTATCTACACAATTCTTCATTCATTTCGGAAATCCTGTTTGCTGCAATTGTGTACTGCTGCATCTCAGATTTAGAATATGATCTTCCTTTTAGTATTCATCACATACTCAATAAAACACACTTCAGTTCTCAACAAAACCTTCCTACACTTCATTCAGAAAAACAAACATCTTCAATTTCAACAGAGCCAAGCTCTAATACCAAAAATCATGCAAGGCCAACCCTGCAATACCCAAAATCACACTTCCGATGCATATAAAAACGCAATTCTTGTTTCCTGTCAAGAAAGTCCCTTTTCTGGAAAATTAAACTATTTTGGAAGCTTCTTTGTTACAAAACAAACAATGGTTATAAAACCATGAATATTAAAATCAATACACATCATCCCAAAACTTCAATCATAATTTCCAACCCAAGCTCACAAGCTTTCATATCCAATAAACATCATTCCTCATTTCCATTTACATAGGGCTTTTAATATCATATTTCATTTCACAATCAAAATTCAACAAAACAAATGCACCCATGCATGAAAAACTAAATCTGGGAATTTAATACCACCACATATTGATTTCATGCATTACAACTTCATGCAAACACCATCATACCTTACTTCATTCGATTCCTGCAATTTTTCTGCAAAGATACACAATACTGCTTGAATCCTTCGTTTCCCCAGCTCTGACAGGCTTCAAGCAACGTTGGTGGAGTCTTGGCATCAACCTCCAAACAAATTGCAAAGCTATCACTCATTCTGCCAAGCCAACGTTGTACCTGACTTCATATAACTATTGCAAATTCAATTTCGCCCTTACCTTAAACATTCGGTCAGAGTTAGATTGATTCTGCTCACATCAATTTCAAATCGACTTCTTATTAGTTCTTTGCGCTACCATTACGCATTCTGCATTCGTTCAAATCCCTTGGCGCTTACATTCATTTCTTGAACCCACGGTTTACAATATACATATGCGCCTTTTTCTATTCCAGCGTGCCAACTGTCTCACACATCAATTTCAAACATTTCAATTACTCACAGGTTGATTTTAAGACTTCATAAAGGCGCCTCTACTACTAATAGATTCACTATTCAGTTCAAAATAGACGGAGTATAAAATGAATTTTGCGCCTCTTATGAAAAAAACTTCATTACACACGCATTGTTCAGAACCTGCATCCACCGATTCTTGACAGGCCAAATTCCTTGTGCATTGCTGAGTGTCTCCCTAGCACGCAGGCTCGATTTCACATTGAGGATATAGTTCTTTAACACAGTGTATATTCAATATTCCAATCTGTCATTTAACCAATGCTTTAAACAAACAGTGAAATTGATTTAAACCAATGTGAAATACCCATTTGAATTGAACTTCGATTCATCGCTTCTGATTTGGTTCAACTGTACGCCCTCCACTGCGCTTTGCTTTGGGTTCTCTGTCTTATGCAATCCACAACTCCAACAGATATTTCCACTGTAATTTAAATCTATTCAAATTGTTTTCAACGTTAAACCAGAACTTTCTGCAACTCAATTCAGGATTACATCATATTCAACACAAATCGATATAAAAATCGATTCTTCCACCTGTATTTAACGTTGTGCCAACAATCAAGAATTTACTCTTTTACCTCATCGATTGTCTCATTCGATCCAGAAATTTACTCTGGGTTGAACCAAAAATCGATTTCCTCTTCTTGACATTTAAATTCATACATTAAAACATGAATTCATAAAACCATTTAATTATTCCAGCATCGATTATTCAAATTGACTGTCAGTCCCATACAAAATTCAATTCATTCAATTGTCTTTGAATTCATAAACACATCCAATTCATATGCGCATAATTCAACTCTTAGTTTCAGAATCTAACAAGAAATTTCCCAATCAACCATTATATATAATCTGAAACAAAACAAAATTACGTACAAACTCTTGTTTGGCCAGATATTCAAGATCTATGGCCCTTTACAATCGCCTGAAGGCTCTCAAGTAGAAACCATCTCACTACTCACAACTCTTCAACTATTCAAGTCTATTTTCCGCACAAAACCCACTCATATTTATACATAAATCATGAATTTAATTCACTCCAAAAATCCCTCCACCTAATCCTCAACTAAATCTATTTTAAATATATTTTAGGTGTGGACTCAACAAAGTCCCATACATAGAAATTCTACTCTCTAATTTTTCTCCTAATATATTTCTCTCATATCCTTTTAATTAATAAAAGAATATTTACAAAATCCTCACTTTTATAATTTATCTCCTATTTTATTAAAAATAACAAATTAATTAATAAAATAATAAAAATGTCACACCCCCCTTTATTACATATTTAAAAATGAAAAATGGCCTTGATGCTCCTGCATCAGTTCAGGAGTAACTAGGTAAGGTTTGTTCATCATGGTGGCCTTCAATAGATGGTATTCCGTTGATCCAAAAAGAACAAATTCTTTAAATCTGATCAGTAGTACGGAGTCTCCTAGATGATGGGTGTAAAAATTATCTATATGAGGCTGAGTATCCATGATGATGGGAGTTTAGAAGCTATTTAAAAGACCAATCGCTTGACTAATAGAAATTCAAAGCACACCAAAAACAACAAGGGTTGATTATCTCTTGGAAGGGTTTCCACCATAAATCTTGTGTCTCATGTGTGACGATGTGATTGTGTGCATTGATTATTTGTATATTGTTGGTTATGGTTTTTAGTTATGTTTATGTGATGCAGATGTTTAATGAATTGTTGTTAACATGTGTGTGATTTAGTAATTGAAGTAAAAATAAATAATTGGTAAAAATTGATATATAGATCACAGTATTGATTCAACCACCCTCCTCTCAGTAGTGCTCAAAAATTTCCAAGACTCCTTAATAATTCAAAAAATATGGCTAGTGGTGTGACTAAAAATGAACTATGAGTTAATAGAAATTTTTTATGAGTAACTTGATCCAAAATATTAACTTACAACTAGTTGTGTTGTAATTTAAAAAGAAGCAAGAGGAAGAGATGGAAACACTTTCTATTTTCTACCCTAAATGTAGAAAAGAACACCCCTTCCAAGTATTTCCTATACATGTCACTAATGTGTGTGTCATTTTTGTAGAGATTCATGCAACAAAGCATTTCCCATCATTTATTTTACTGAAAGAAACATAGCAATGAGGAATTAGAGTATGATAGAAACTTCATGAAATGGAAGCATAGTAGCCTTGGAAGCTTGGAGGATCAAATATAGAATCTGATTTAGCACCACATTTTTCTCATTTTCCTAGACATTAAAATTATTTTCAATATTGGAATTATTCTATGGCTTAGCAGGGATATCCTCAATAGCAAGTCCAAATTCAGCCCTGCAAGCAAGTGTGGGAAGGACCAAATTATGGAATTATATTATCCTTTCCTTACCCTATTCCATTGCAACAATCATACCCTATGCCTCATCAATTATGCCTACAAAATCAATAGTCTCAACCCGCTTCTCATCCTCAACAAATGGAACCTTCACCACCTCAATTACCACCTAATCAACATCCTAGAGCCACACAATTTCTTTCTCAATCAGTTCCCAAATATAATTACAAGAAAAATCAACATAATTTTGATGTTGAGATTCCACCCTTCCCTACATATCACATCATACTAGTTGAGGTTCAATACATTCAATTTAGATAAGGAAGGGTTCTTGAAAAACAAAAAAATATCCTGTCATCATTGAGAAGTGAATGAAGGAGGACTCAATTGGGCCTATTTAGGATAAGGAACTAATAGCTATTATGCTGACCATCCATAAAATTCATTAAATTTCTTCTTCTTTATGTTGTTCCTAGATGTCTACAGTTAGTCACTGGGGTCTTTGGGTGAGTTTTGCATTAAATGTGAATTCACATTTGATGTTTATGGTTGATAAATGAGGAATTGCATTAGTAAGTCACATAAAATAATAATCTATAACCGTTCATGGTTAATCCCTCATTTTTAGAGACATCATCATATTTTAATGTTTATGCATAAGTTTCTTATGGTTCCTTATATTTAATTTCTCTCCTCACAAGGACAATAGCTAGGGTTTTAAAATTGGATGTTGTAGTCATCCCCCCTACTCTATCAAAACCTATTCATGGAATTTTGTCCCTAGAAGACTCTATTCATCCCATTTTTAATAAGACACTAATATTTATTATGTTGATCATCCATAAAAATTATTAAATTTCTTCTTTTTTTATCTTTTTTTCTAGATGTCTATGATTAGCTTCTTGGGATTTAGGGAAATTTTTGTGTAAAAAGGGAATTGATGTTCGATGTGTGGGTTATAAATTAGGAGTTGCATCAATAAATCAAATAAAAGAAACATATAGCATCACGATAGTTAATCCCTCCTTTATACAGACAATATCACCCCTATTTATTGTTTATGCATAATTTTCTTATGGTTCCTTATATTTAATCTCTCCTCATAAGGCCAATAGTTAGATTTAAAAAATGAATGTCCTAGTCACCCCCCCTTACTATATCAAAACCTTTCCATGGAATTTTATGCCTAGAAAACTTGATTATGCCCATTTATAACAAGTCACTGATCATTATTACGTTGTTCATCTATAAAAAAATATTAAATTTCTTCTTCTTTATGTTTTTCCTAGATCTGTAGGGTTAGTCACTAGGGTTTTAGGGCAATTTTTTCATAAAAAGTGAATTCATGTTTGATGTTTATTGTTGATAAATTAAGAATTGCATTAATAAATCACATAAAATATAAATCTAGAAATATGTATGGTTAATCCTTCCTTTTTAGAGAACAAATAATTTGTTTATTGTTTATGCCTAAGTTTCATCCTTAAGAATCAATTTCCTAGCCCTAATCCCTATGTCTATTGGGAGGCCTTTGTTAACTTTTTATTGATTGTCCTTAAAATCCCTTTTCTTTGATTAATATATCACATTATGCACCCTATCATTCAAAATAAATAAGGCCCTTACTTATCTATGGATTCTAAGATTAGATTATTTAAACACTGGCATATAATATCTATTCCTTTTAAGGATTTGCCGATACTTTATACCATTTACTAGATCTCTTATCTACCACCTTGAACAATAGTAATTGATTATCCTTTATGTGATTAAGTAATCCTCTCTTGTGTTCAAATACCACTAAATAGTACGATAAAGGTTGTTGAAGTAATAACAATAACCTTTTCTCTTCTTGCAATAAGGTTTGTCTCTGCCTAGTGGGGTTTTGCATTAGGTCTAGTATATTTTGTGGCAACACATCTCAAAGACAATTTTCCTAGTGAAGAATGATAGAATAATCCCTTGTATAACCAAAACACATGAATTATATTTGCATGAATGGGAGATGCCACATGTATTCATAAGAATCCTACATATATTATTTCCCCCACAAACTCAAAGGTTGATATGACTTAGAATGACATTAGTAAAATAATTTAGGCTAGTAATAAAACACTATTATTTGGCTTTGGACCTCTCAAAACCTATTTCTTTCCTCTCTTTTGGAATTATATTCCCCCATGTTTTTTTTCCCTTCTCCATCAATGCTAGTGATGTAGGTTGAATGAGCCTAATGGATAAGAACATGATTTTTTCCCTTCTCCATCAATGCTAGTAATGTAGGTTGAATGAGCCTAATGGTTGTGAACATGTGTTTCGTCAATAGAGTTCACAAGTTTAAATCTACAGGGGTAGAGTATTTACACCTCTCATTAGGGGATCGTCCTAAGAATAATAAAATAATAAAATAAGAGATGAATTTTTAAGGAAAAGGAAAATAAACTATTTTTTATTGGAGTTTTGACTTATCTCCTTATAGGTTTACACCATGTGGATAGCTACCTTGGATTTTCTACCATAATATTTAGATGCAGTTGCAATATTTAAGCCATGAATTATATATATTTGTGGTGTGATTTTCCATTTATAACCATCATAGGAAAACGAAACAAAATCAAAATCTTTGATAATAGCGCATACTCGCATAAATAACATATTTACCATCAGTTAATACGAACCAAAATTAAGGAAGTATTTGGATAAAAAAGGGATAGTAACAAGATATAAATAAATATACTTACAAGGAGTTAGTACACATCATTGTTTATGTGTTCTTTAGCACTTTAATAAGTAGAAGTAAAAATGTAAATATGCAAATTTAGTAGTGGTTACTACCCATCAAAATTTATGCAAGTCGTGTCCTTCAAGAGGTAATTAATTTTTCCCTTTCATAGATCAATTTTCAATTTTTATGAAAGCATAATTTCCACTCAAATGGAATGGACTAAGTTTCCTTGTAGCACTTCTTTATAGAAGTTTTATCTTTAATTTTTTTTTTCTAGGAATATTTGAAATATCATAATTTTAGAAAATTATGGTGATGAGTTTGTGATATAAAATAAAATTACATAATTACATAACAATAATGATTTTATAATTAAGTACAGTAATTAATATATATATATATATATATATATATATATATATTAAAAAAATATTATTATTTTAAATAAAATATATTGTATTGTTTTTATTAGTTTAAAAAGTATTAAAAATTAAAATATTTAATATTAATAGGTATTAATATTCATGAGGTATAGAAAAGATGACTATGGGGTGTACTATTAAGTCACTCAATGATGTTAAATTCACTCGATTGAAATTCTATGGGAAAAAATCAAGTCATGTTAAGGGTTGGTGTGGCCCAATAAAAAATAAGTCATGTTAAGGGTTTATGTAGCCCAAGCAAGATGGGATCCCCAAATTTTTTTAATAGCTTTGATGCATTTCAGTCATAGTTTCTCAAACCATAAGTAAGTCTGAAATAAAACTCAAACAACTTGACAAAATTAAAAATTAAAAATTACATATTTAAGAAATACACTATTAGTCAAATCATTGTGTGTAAGTCGGTCCCTTTTTTTATATTAATTTAAAAAAGTTATTTTATGTAAAAATATTGTAAATATTAATGGTAAAATACGATATTTTTGTTTTTATATAATATTTAAGGTATAGTTAATTGGAGTTATTAAGGGTTATTAGGTAGAATGATTGTTATTTTCTCTATACATATTAAAACTTGGTTTTAGTGATATGATGAGTTATAATTCCTTGATAAATATTATTGTAATATCTTCATAACTTGGAATATTTTTCTTTTTACTTCTAACCTTGTGAACTCTAAAGTTACTCTAACGCTTGAGCATAGAAGAAAACGGATTTCCTTCTTTTGAAAAAAAGAAATATTTAAGATAATGTTTAATGTTAGTTTTATTATAAAGTTTAAGAATATATTCTTAGTTTTACTAATTTTAATTTTGTGTCTATATGGAATATAAAACAAAAATAGTTTACATTGTGATATCTTATAGTATATTTATATTTTGTTACCCTTTTATTTTATTTTATTTTTATGTCACCAACATTTTTCTATTTCTTTTTTATCTAATATATTTTATATTGATATATTTTATATTAACAATATTTTGAATAGTGGTGTTTTTAGGCTGTCTATGAAAAAAAAATTATGAAGAAATTTTAAGGGCTACATTATTTAGATGGATTAATTTTCATGTTTCAACAAAAAATAATTCAATAAATTTCTATTTTTCCTAAAATTGGTTTCTTGAATTTAATAGGATACAATTCTTTGATAATTTATAAAAAATATATAAAATTATTAAAAAATTAATATTTTGAAAAAAATTGCCAATCATTTGCACATTAATTTTTATGTTTTTTCAAAAAATAAAATAATAATTTCCATTTTTTCTAAAATTTTAAAAATACTAATGGTTAAAATTTTATAAAAAAAATATAATATTATTAAAAATTTGAATAAATTCACAAAATTTTTCATAATCATCTTACAATTTACTTATTAAAGATTAATAAGATTCACCAAAATTTCTAAAATATAAAATAAATTTCTATTTTTAAAATTTTTAATAATATTTTTAAATATTGTAACCTATAAATCTCCAAATAATTTTAATAAAAAAACTAAACATAACCTTCCTTTAAATTAATGAAGCCATATCCATCTTAATAGCCTCATTATTGTACATCAAGTAATTAACCATAGCTTTATAACTTTACGTGAAAACTTATATTGGAAAGAAGAATAAGATATTAAAACAATAAAATTTGTTTATTTACTATTTTTAAATAATTAATTATTATTATTATTATTATTGTGTTGAAATGTTAATCAATATTTTATATTTAATATAAAAATTTGTTTTTTTAATTAGATTAATTTTACATTACGTTCATTTTCAATGGTAAATGAAAAAATAATTTGTCTAATTATAAGATAAATTAATAAAAATTAAATCTCACATACAAACTATTAATCTACATCTCATAAATAAGAAAAATATATTATCAAATAAAATTAATATAAAAATAAAAAACTAATACCAAAAATATTATTGAAAAATAGATTATTTTTAATATAAAACTGTTATCTTTTCTTATAAATTTCTTAATGTTAATAATTTTTCCGTTATTATCTCCGATCGGGGTGCTTGAGACTCTCTTCCACCGGGCAGACGTAGGACAGGTTTAAGAAATGAACCATGCATACACAAGTGTAATTCCCAAGCATGATAACTATGTCATTTATTAAACGAATGCGGATGTACGAGGGAGATTAGGGAATGATGGAGCATTTAGAAAGACAACTTATGCTGTCAAAAAGGCGGTTTAATAGGAGGTACAGGTTAGGTTTCAAAAGGCAATCTTTGGCTCTGCCAAAACCAATTTTATTTACACGAAACCGTGAAGTGGGGCCAAGGAAGGAAGATGGTGCAACCATTGTTCACAGGGTTAATGTGCTGGTTCAGGGGTATGTTCTTCTACATTTAAACCTCTTGCTTTTTCCTAACAATAATAACAAGAAACAGGATAGCAGAACGACGATAATTCTAGGCATGTTGCTAACCATCTGTTGCTTAGCAGTCTGCAATGGAAAATTAATACCATCGGAGGTTATACAGCTCCATTTCTATGACCCTTGTCAGGTCGACAAGGGCAAACATAACTCTCTATTTCATGTAGATGGGAATTGTAGTCATTGTTCCTCCACACATGGTGGGCATTTCGCTTCTGTAGGTCTTTGCATGTGTTTGTTAAATTTGAAAATTAAAAGGGTCAAATGGGAGAACCATTGTTGTCTGTGGATTATTCAGTTCCGACAAAAGCATGTCTGCAATTTCAGTGTTAGACAAGTGCTATGTTTTGGTTTTAATATAGTTCATGGTATTTCTGGGAGGCTGGGTATTAGGTTCCAAACCGGGCAGGGTATTAGGATGCAAATATGTTATCTATCTCGATTTAACCTTCACTCTTGCAATTTAGGGAGGCAGGGTTTTAGGTATCGAAATTCTGGGTTTAGCTTCAACTCAGGTAGTTATGTGAGTCAACCTGGGTTTGGTACAGTCTTTATAGATACTATAGCGACTAAATTCAGGGTCTGTCTCTATGTCGATTATATAACTTGGGTAAAAGATTTTCATGGTCTACGACATTATCTCTATCAAGATGAGCATCACGAACCTCCGGAAGGTCTTGTTCAGTCGATAGGAAGTTTAATTGTTATATCTCTGTTCCGCCGTCATACAGGACTGCGGATTATTAATACATATTTTACTCAGTAAAATACTCAGAACAAAACAATGGGCAAGAGACAAACGAGGCAAACTGTGGCTCAAAATACAGATAAATGGAAGTATAAGTTGGTAGCTGAGATTAGCAAATGTGGGAGAAAGACAAAGCAAGAGTTGCTAGAGAACCTCTCGATAGCTTACTCCCTTGGAAATCCTCCACAAGTCAGGAATGTGATTCAAGGTTGGGAAAGAGAAAGTTATAGTAATGAAGAAGACAATGAAGCTGGAGCGGAAATTATGGATTTTATTACTGATCTTGGCAATACCAGAGGACGTATTTCTTTGTTTAACCAAACAATTCATACATATTGGATTTTGAAATGTGTGTTGGCCAAAGCTCTGAAAAGCTTTCATCTAGGGAAGGAGACTCAAGCATCAACAGTGATGGAACTGCTTCAGGATATCAACATACAACTGCAGCATATCAAGGTGACACAATATCAAATGGCGGATCAAATTCGACGAAGTGAAAGATAGATTCAACAACTGCAGCAAGTGGACATGCCTGGCTCTAGGGCGAAGGATCCCGCACCAATTGTTTCCTCAGATGGATAGTAATCTAGTTCAAGTTTTATGATTTTTGTGGATAGTAATTTAGTTCATAATCGTTACTTAGTGTTTTAAACAGTGAACTAGCTAGTGCAGATAGTAGAAGAATGAAACATTTTCAATTTTGGTTGGCCTTCAATGCATTAAGGTGGCCAACAGACCTGATTTCCTTCAGGCAGGTTGAGGTCACCAACTTAATATAGAATGTAACCTTCTTGTTGACGATAAATAGAAAATAGCGAAATCGTACTAAATTAAAAAAAATAAAAATAAAAATAAAAAATCCATTATTATTAAAAGTTTAAACAATACTCAATTTGTAAATTTATCAATTTCAATTGAGATTTATTATTACATTATTTGTGTTTCATCATTGATACATATTTCAGTTAAATTATGTGACAAAAAGTATTGAAGAAATATAAATAATTGATACATAAGGATCCCTAATGGCCCAAAAATTGAAGTCTTCAAATTTGAGTGAAAACAAGACCGAATAGAACATCTCATCACAAGGAATCCGACGACAGAAATGGCACCTGAATTTGAGTTAGTATGTGAAAATAAATTTGGACAAATGGCAACGTTGGCGGTCTAGAAAAATTCGACGGAAAAGTGGGATAATGATGGTAGACCTCTGGATAAAAGCAGTGACATCGCTACAGTTGGCAGAATAGCTAAATATGGTAACACTAAATATTGCGGGAGAACAATTGCCCCTACAAAATGGGGCCATGTGGCTTAATAAATGGGCACCATGTGGCACCAACTTAGTACGATTCGTCCCTGATTGACACCTCGAAGCATACATTTTAAAATTCTTGCGCTTTCAAAGGAATGTTTGTTTATGTATTCAACAATTTGAATTTTTTTGAAATAACGATGATGTTTTAAATATATAACAATAGTTAACAAAAATATTGTTTTTATTAATAAAACAATAAATGGTTGGGGACAGTCTGGTTGGAACCCGCAACCACAACTTATATTTAAACATGGAAACTACCGCACATCGGGAATAATGTTGAAAGTTTTGCCACCCATTACCATTTAACTGAAAATCGAGAGTGGGTAGAGGAGGAATGATGGGACGTTGGAGGAACTGTGATGCAACAGAATCATGAGGATAGAACCCTACAGGTGAGTTGCGAGTTGTATGAGGAGGAATATTTCTGGGGTTATTCCCATAAGGAATATGTTGTGGAATATAAATGATTCTTTTGAGGGTCTAGAGTTGATTGTGGCAGAATATAGTCAAGCTTACACTCATTTAATTTATAATGGTATAATTTATTATGGTATATGAGTAGCTTATTTTTAAGTCATTTTAAGGAATGGAGGTATAATGATGTATATTTTCATGTAATCGTTTTCATTTTTGCTAAGATAAATGAAGAGGTTTTCCTAATATTAAATCAAGGCTCAGAGACATAATTTACATCGGATGATTTGTTTTAATCAAAACTTTAGGTGCATTGTCTTTATGGTCTTTGTTTATGTTGCTTATTCTTTAAATGTTTGCATTTATAAATTTTACATAATTTTGATTAAGAAACTAGGATTATAAATTATTTAAAATTAGTTTTATTTAAATTTAAAAAACTATAAATAAAATAAAAGTAATATTAATATGAATAAATAAACTTTAATTTCCACTAAAACTATGATAATATTTAGAACTTTAAAAAAATTAAATTAATGTAAAATCACTACCTAATAATTTAATGATAATAGTTTTATGGGTTGGTTCAATTGGTCAAGTTCTCATAGTTAAAGTATCTTGTTAATGAAAAGTCACAAGATCAATTATCTTTTTGGACATATCAACTACCAATCTCTAATATCCATGAGCTACACATAAATAAAAAATAACAATTATAATAAATACTTCCACAAAGAAATAAAGTTACTTAGAGGAAGTTTGAATTTAGTCTTTAATTCATTCAATGACTAATATTTTGGCATGTATTTTTGCAAATGTGTCATTTATAAAAAATTATCAATACATCAATAGTAGGTATCTCACTTCAATTTAGGCTAGTGGAGGAATAAATATACTATCAACTTAACTATTATTTTAGTTTGCTACTTGTAATGCATAAAAGTTAATATTGGTAATCCTAGAACAAACATCCATGGACTCACTTATGTTTTCATCTTCATCAAGTTGAAGGAATATATAATGATGATTGTCAATAAACAACTCTACCATTGGAAAATATGAGAAAGTGTTTATTTACTCTGTTCTTCACTTTATTCTCTTGATATTGCACTAAAATATATGACCAATGAATGGTTACATGTGTACTTGTTTACCATCATATAATGTGAACCATTTGGAAAAAATGGACTTTCTCATAGACTCAAATGTTTTCTAAAAGAAAAGGAGAAGAACATAACTCCAATACAAAGTAAAGTGATTTTACATATTAAATTTTAGATTGATTATTTATGGTTTGCTTTAGGATTAGGAAAAAAGATATATATGAAAATGTAAAAAGGGTAATAGTTATAATGCAACATAGCTCCTATCTTTTCTACTAATTAATTGATTAAAGGTTAATGGGGAGTGTGGAGAAAACTCTACACATTGAAATCTATCTGCACAAGAAAATTCTCTAAAGAATGAAAGCTAGCTGCACAAAGCTCTGCCTAGTGAAACATAACTAATATTTGGTGGACTTGCTCATAGACTCAAATGTTTGCTAAAAGAAAAAGAGAAGAACTTAACTCCAATACAAAGTAAAGTGCTTTTACATATTAAATTTTAAATTGGTTATTTATGGTTTTCTCAAACGTTAACTGACATCTATTTTAAGATTAGAAAAAAAATACACATGAAAATGTAAAAAAGGTAATAGTTATAATGCAACCAAGCTCCTACCTTTACTATTAATTGATTAAGAATTATGCTGAGTGTAGAGAAAACTCCACACAAAAAATCTCTCTACAAAATAAAAACTATCGGCACAAAGCTCTGCCGAGTAAAACATGACTAATATTTAGTTGGCCTTCTATAACTAAATATTTGGTTGCAGTTACACATGGACTCATAATCTATGATCTTGGAAAAACTAGTCCATGCATTTCGCTAAATGCCTTCAAGCACGACGTCTTCATCTCTTCCCTTCTTCACTAAGCTAATATTCAAATGTGATTGGCACAAAATTTCTGCAAAACTAAACCATATCTAGGAGAGCATTTTCTACTCACTAAAGTCAATATAGTAAATTGAATTGTTATGTTAATGCATGCTATTGAAATTTTTTTACAATATTTCAACAAAATTGATAGATTAATCCATCGTATAGGGCATGGTTCGATCCATTGGTTAATGATGCCAATGGATTTGTATGTGAAAAATTTCTCGCAAAACAAAAAAAAAAGATACATTCGATAATGATAACAGAGCATGCGCATCACTTAGATATAGAAAATTGATTTGCAGAAAATATTCTGAGTAAATATTACAGAAATACAAAATTTAGTTCACAAAATTAAACAAGTGTGAAGATGAAATCCATGAAATTGAAGAAATATTCTTAGAATGCGTCTAGTCATGAACTTTCTTCTATATCACTACTTATGTACAACACTTATTGGAAACACATGTGACATAGATCAGTGAGTATGAAGGAACGACCATACTTCAACGAAGAGAGACCCACTTGTGAATTTACACATACAATGGCCCTTGATAACTTACAAAAATACAATTACATCTGTTTATGCTCGTGAAGAGAACATTAATGTTCCATGGATGGTTTCAAGCTGTTTTAATATGAATTATTCCTTCCTAACTAAACCGAGGAGCCTTAATTCTCCTACAACCTTGTTAGCCTTTCCTTTGGGTGGTGGAGACATAATTTTCCATTTTTATTGGTAGCCTGTCATCGTGATGACCGAATTAACTTTGTGCAACATCGTAGCCATGTCTAACACATATAGTACGTATTAAATTTTCACAGTGGAAGCAAAAAATAGAGATATCTCATCTCCATTTTAATAAGAACTATATAAAAATCAATATAAAGAATCTGAATCACAGAGGAAAGGATCTGGATTTTCAAGAATAATCCTTTCTGCTTTGATCTGCTCCCAAAAATCCCTTAAATTGCCATCTGGGAAAATAAATTTTACTATCTGGCATTGAATTCTTGAGGACATGGAGTTGATGCTACTCATTATGACAGAAGGACATTGACACTAATGAATTTGAAAGATCTCTATGCACGTAATGAGATGTGTGTTAGTATATTTTAAAAGAGTTTAGATGACCAATGCAATACATGTTGCATTAATGAAACTATGAGCCATGTGTTCCATGCGGTTCACTCTTCATATAGGTGGCTTGTAGTTAGGTTGAAGGTAAATTACATATGTAAATAAGATGAAAGTAGAAAATTTGAATCCTAACAACCGCAATTAAGTTAAAAGAAATAAACCTCCACACAATGAACCTCTGCACATACTCTGAGCCATAAATCACACACTTTTCCAGATGTGGTGTGTGGATCTCCACACTCAAAAAAAAAATGAAAATCTTATTATGCGGACTATGGAAGTAGTATATATGGTTAAAATTCTGACACTTTTGATGTATTGTCGGAAATTTCCGCAATTTTTCTCATTTTTTTTAATCCCGCCAACAAGCGTAGCTCCACCGACGTTTTTGGAATATCGTCGGAACAACGATGTTTAGGAAAATCGTCGGAATACCAATGTTACATGAAAAACCATCATGAAAAACCATCGAAATACTGACGTTATAGGACAAACTGTCGGTATTGCAACGTTTAGGAGACCTCTGTCGGTCTTGCGACGTTTAGGGATACCGTCGGTCTTGCGACGTTGAGGGCAAACGATCGGAATACTGACATTTAGAAGTCATACGTCGGTCTTGTGACGTTTAGGAGATAACCGTCGGTCTTGCGATGTTTAGGAATTCCATTGGTATTGTGACGTTGAGGGCACGAACGTCGGTCTTACGACGTTTAGGGAAAACACTTGGAAATTTAATTTGGCGGCTACTCTATCTTAATCGACCTATTCAAATTTATTTTCCTGCTCTGCTTGTTCGCTCAGTTTTATTGTTCAAGGATCAGCAATTGTTTCTCCAAAGGCTTTGAAGGAGATGGAAGCGAAGTATGTTGCATTTGTGAGGCATGACAGGTATGGTACAATGGGAAAGGGTCCGCTGCCTTTGAAGGAGAAGGCTGTTCTACTAATTGTATTGATCACCCTGCTTCCCATCAAATTGGTATTGGGGTTCATCATTCTGGTCACATATTATATCATTTGTAAACTATGTACCATCTTATCTACTGCGAATAGGGAAGATGATGAGGAGGATTATTTTCACATGTCGAGAATTAGGAGGGTTGTTATAGTTGCGTCTGGGTGTTTTCTTTCCAGGGCTCTGCTTTTTACCCTGGGTTTTTATTGGATTATGGAGACTAGCAGAATACCTGATCCTGCCCTTCATTCCCAAGATGGCCTCTATGTGAAGCGGGTGCGAGAGAATGAAGGTGACGCTGTGGATAGTTCATATCAACCAAAGGCAATTGTTTCAAACCACACTTCCTATTTGGATATTTTATATCACATGTCAACTTCATTTCCCAGTTTTGTTGCAAAGTGGCTAGAGTTCCCCTTGTGGGTCTTATGCGAAAGTGCTTAGGCTGTGTGTATGTTCAACGATAATAAAAATCTTCTAACTTCAAAGGCGTTTCAGGTTTAGTGACTGAAAGGCTTCAAGTAGCTCATCATAGTAAGCTTGCTCCAATGATGATGCTTTCTCCAGAAGGAACAACTACAAATGGAGACTTACTTCTTCCCTTTAAGACTGGGGAATTTTTAGCTAGGACTCCAGTGCTTTCGATGATCTTAAGATACCCATATCAATGCTTTAGTCCAACATGGGATACTATATTTGGAGTGCGGCATGTATTCTTGCTACTGTGCCAGTTTTTAAATTATTTGGAAGTAACTCCATTTCCAATCTATTTTCCATCAGAGAAAGAAAAGAATGATTCTAAATTGTATGCTAACAATGTCCATAAGCTGACGAAACTTCAGGGTAACCTTACAATGTGAGACATTGCACTACCTAAAAAATGGATTTATCGTGCTGCTCTGCACGGTCGCTTTTGAGATAATAAATGTGTGGTTGAAGGTTAATTTCTTCCTTTTTATGTGGCTTCAGATTGACTTCGAGAAGAAAGAGAATGGCTAATCTTTGATATGCTGGAATTTCATATAGAAATCATAATCATTGTCTAGAACAGCGCAAATGTATCTAATTTTTTCATACATTTCTGATGTCTTAGATCTTGGAACGGTATATTTTTTCCTCGTTTCAGAAAATACATGGTCATAAGACTTTGCAACATTATTTAATTTTTATACTGGAGTTGTTCATGTGCAAATAATCCAGGAAGTCTGAAAATACTCTAGGCAATCGGTAATATTGATAGGTGTCTAGTAAAATTTAGCGGGGAACTCTAAAAAAATAGACCAAGTTGCCACTGGGATCATGGTATTTCTCCTCTCATTCAACTATAATCATACCATTAGCATTAGAGTTATTTATTAGCACCGTTATTAGATTGTGGGTTTCCATCCAACTTTCTGGAATTGCACACATGAATTTTGTTCGTGGAGATCCAGTTTAAAATTCCCTCGTTTATCGTTGATGTGCGCACACACCAGTTTTTGGGTCCTCGGTGGTTGCTGCTGTTATCGGACCTCTGTCTTCATTGCACCATTTGACATTCCTCCTTCTGATGTTGATTAATTCACACATACTCAAAACTTCTATTGCAAGAATTCATGGGAGCAAGAGGGTTTCAGATCTATGGATTTCTTGGCCTCGTGATTATATTTCAATCCTACTAAAGACTGATGCCACGTTCCATCTACCATTAGAGAGGATGCATTCCTTGTGAAGACCATAAAAATGCGGAGAACAAATATTCTAGAGATCCGTTTATAGGTAAGGGATTTGCAATGCATTTGTTGATATCTATGTGTTTGCACGTTAAGTCAGTCATTTATAAGAAGCAATATGGCATTGGTTAAGTAGTAAACTGCTTTTTGAGTTTTTTTTTTTACGGATTCATCAACTGGAATTTTTTTCGAACTGTTATGAAAAATATTTGAATAGGATGGATCCAGAAGAAGAAGCTCAAATCATTTCAAATCACAAAAGGCTCAATTCTAAAATTCTTTAAATGATGTGAATGCAAATGCTCACAGGTCCAAATGGGGAAAATGTGGGCTGGTTTATTTTTATGGTGTTGTCTCTACCTGTCTTTTTCAATTCCCCTTTTGCTTTCTGCGACTCAATGATGAGGAAGATAGGACCTCCTGATAATGGATTCGAGGCTTCAACATAAACTAGTGTGCTTCCATGTGGAAAATCTAAAGGTTATTTCAAGTTTACTTTGGATGGTTCTGATTCTAGTCTTGCTAAGTTTCCTAGCGAAGATGAGGATAATGTAAACTTCTTAGAGCTTACTATGAGTCTTCCATGGTAGTTATTGAAAAACATTCTGTTAAATTTAATAAAATAACAATTGTATGCAAATATCAAGAAAATATCTTGCATATTTGTGATGAAAAGGAAAAGAACCTCAAGGAAGAGATTGTCAATTTGATGAACTAGTTGGAAAAATATAAAATAATTCAAGACATTATGAGAAGTTAGAAAAAATAACAAGCAGGTCGTGATATTCAATTTGAAGGTGAAGTTGTCACAATGAGAAAGCACTTGGAAGAAAAACACAAGAAGTTAAAGCAAGTGAAGAGCATCATAGCCTTGGATAGTTTGCTTGAAAACCAAATATCTCCGTTGGATAGATCTGGTCTTTTTTTTCAAAATGGAGAGTCCATATTGCATGCAGGTAGGCCATGTGGAGTGTTATACATGTCACAAATTTGGCCATATGGCAAGATACTGCATGCTCCCTAGTTCTTAAAGGAAAATCCAACAAGAGTAGCGGATTTAAAGAAGACCTAACATAAAACTAGAGAAAGAAGAAAAGAAGCATCCAAAGACCGTGTGGAGGAAGAAAGAGAAGCAACCCATGCAAGAAAGAGACCAGTCCCATTTTCAGTTCTTGTTTACCTCATGCATATTCATAGAGGACTGTGAAATTTCAAGGGAGGTGCATGGTCTCAGGGGAAGCATGTCGTAGCATCATTGGTTGGAAAAGATGAGTAGTAGCAGCATGGTATGCTCATGAGCCTCATTGCATAGTCAGGTTTGCAAGATCCTCTTGCATATTATAGGTATAGTGATCTCGGGGGTAGCTATGCATGGTATAGAGTTTCATGGCTTGTTTGTAATTTTTAGTTTTTTTTCACTCATGTATTTGTAGCCACACCATATATCTTTTCATGGGTAGAAAAAATGCATTTTTTTTAGTCATATATATGCTCTTGGTATTCAATGACAATTGGTTGAAGAGTTCATGTACATCCATGCATAGATTAATATCATTGATTCAACCATGCATAAAGGAGTTTCATTGATGTAGAAGCCATGTAGAGCACTTGTATGTACATTTGAGTAGCCATTTATATTCATTCCCATTTGGATTGGCTGAGTAGATATTGTAGAAACCATGTATATTATTGCATATCATTGTTGATTGAGGAGTTAGGGTGGATGTCATGTACTTCAACCATATGTATGTATTTTTCATTATTGGTGTGATAATTAAGTAGTCTTTTTTTATGGCATGTAGTAGAGTGAGTTTGTTGCTTCAACATTGTATGCACTCATGTGTGAAAAGATCAACATTCTAATCATTGTTGTTGTTATCATTGGTTGAGTGATCCATGTCTCAAAGAATGTGATGAGCCTTGGTCATGCATTGCAGAGATTTTTGAACATGATGTAACAACCACATGTTTTACACTATGAATCATTATTTTCAGCCATGTACTCTCATATGAGGCCTTGTAATATGTTGGTTCATCATTTGGTTGTTAGCAGATTAGTCCTAGAGTCAAGAGAGAGAGTCATGGGTCATGTCAAGTATGTTTTGATGTGAGTTTTTATTGAGAGATGATAGTTGTTACAACCAAATTTGGGCTTATTGATGTCATGTGTTTTTAGATATGTATGGGATTTTGGTGTTATTGTAACCATGTACTATCATGTCCTTCTTATGGGTCATTGGTTAAGTCATGTGAGTGATGATCATGAATGAGAGAGAAGTCATGTTAATTTCAACGATATCTTGGTTGTTTGGACACATTGTATAGCCATGTTAGATTATTCATATTGCCATTTATTAGGCCTATAAAGCCTTATATCTTCATTTCATATATTTAGGTCCATGTGGAGTAGCCTTTATATGTGACAAGGAGGCATTAAAAACAATAGTGGTAGCATGTACAATAATATGGAGAGATGTTTTACAACTCTATTATATGTTCAAGGGGCATCTCTTTTGCATTCAACACCTTTTCAACCATCTTGGTGCCAATTACACCTGACACTGAAATGTTATTACCAATACTATGCAATTTGCTAGATTATACACTAGACCAGTCACTGTTCTGGTTGTCATTTGAAATTATTCCTCTTCTAACACTTGGAGAGCATGACTGTCTTCTTGGCCTTCTACCTGCAATGGGTGCCTCATTAACAGATCGTGTAGCACTTGGAGCTCTAGGTCTACCTCTTGTAGCTGAAGGAGGTCGCTCTGGCATAGTAGTCCTTAAATTTGGAGGTGCATCAAGTGAAAAATTTAAAACTTGTAAGTTTTACTTCCCAATCCTTTTCCATATTGGCGTAGGTTCATCCACCAAAAACGATGCATATTTTAGGGGACTTATAATAGGCATGTAAGTGGTGTTATAAAAAGGATTAAACTCTAAAGATACATTTTTTTTTGGAGAATCCTCATTGGTCATAGACATTCAGTAGGAAAGGAGATCCAAAGAAATAAAAAATTCATATTTTGGTGATATAATCCATGAGTTCCTCCTTTTAGTCAAAAATTTTCAAGTTATCACATCAAGAGGAGGAGAAATAACAAGGCCAATAAACTTAAAAATTTGGAATCCTCATTGGAAAAAAGGCACTACTTATTGAAATAATACCTATCCTAACTTTAACATGAAAATAAAATGGAATGAATACCTTCCTATAGGCAATATTAAAGGTTATTGAAGCAGATAACTCTACTTGCATGCAAAGCATTGAATTTTAAATCTCTTTTTTCATGTTCACTTCTCATATTCAATACTACACTATTGAAAAGTGAGGCCTAAGTAAATATCAAAAACTCAATTCTCACAAGAGAACACCTATAGGATTTTTATATTTGTGTATATTTCCCTTTTTGAAGCAGATAGTCATGGAATGTAAAGTTGATATGTAAAGGAAAAAGAGGCCTTGCAAAGCCAAATGTCAATGCATTTGCAAGGGAACTAAGAAAACATAAGACAAATTGGGTGGAAAAATTAAGGATATGTAGACATTGATAGTAATGAAAATTATATTTATTTGAGAGAAAATTTGGCAGGGTCCAGGTATCTTGGAGAATTTCCATGGATAGTCTACCTTGGTTCTAAATCAATTTTTAGAAAAATTTATAGAAAACACCAAAATAAATACTAAGGATCTCAAATAAACAGTGAACCCTACATAAGTGTTTACAATAAAAATAAAAACAAAGGAAAAACTCATGAAAAAATGCATTGTGAATAAAAATGTTAATACACTACCAATGACACTATCAAAATTTCAAATGACAGCCAAAACAGTGACCGGTCCAGTGTAAAATCTAGCAAATCACATAGTATTGGTAATAACATTTCAGTTTCAAGTGTAATTGGCAGCAAGATGGTTGAAAAGGTGTTGAATGAAAAAGAGCTGCCCCAAAACAATAGAAAGATCAATTATTTGTGAGGTCTATCTCATCTACAACACAAGCTAAATGGCCAATGAAGCCAATATTATCTCTAGATAGCACAGGCTTTGGAAGGACACTCTCAAAAAAATATTTGGATATGGATTTAATACACATGGTACTATGTTATGCTTGTGTGTTTCTAACTCGGAATTAGATCTTAATTGAAGATTTGTGTCTAGGCTTTTGTTTGTATGAAAAATTTAAGGATTTATTATTATTTGAAAATTTTGACTGCCCATTGATGATAAATATTGCGATATGGCTTTAATACACATGGTACGATGTTATGCTTTGTAATTTGAGATTATTTGAAGATTTTTATCTAGGGTTATGTTTGTATGACAAATATCAGATTTTAGCATTATTTGCAAAATTTGACTGCCCATTGATGATGTCAATGTGCATTTCTTGAGAGCCTTAATTGTATGGAAAGATATTGTAGAGCCTTAGTTGTATGTATAAGATATTGTAGAGTTGTGAAAGCCTAGTTCATATATGGTTTTTCCTTAAATGAAGAACGATAACTCATCGATTATTTTGCATGCAATATCTATTGTTTTATTGGGTTACCCATGAATTATTTTATAGCCCTGGCTACCCTAGAGGAAGCCAAGATGAGCCTTCTGAGTATGTCTTCAAATGGTTCTCTGATCTATCTGAGTTTTATCTACAACCAGTTAAATGTGTCTCTGACATGACTCTTGTTTGGATTATGTAGATTTCTGACATGAACAGCCATTAAGTTTCTCATTAGAAGTGTAAAGAGATACTTAGCAGTAGATATATTTAAGAGTGTTCTTCTGAGCGTCTCATTGCTTGAACTTTTTTCATTAAATATTGAAGCATATAATGACTGCAGCAGTATGATTGGAAAATTTGACTTAATTTTTCTCAACAATAGCAGGGACCTGTAGCTTTTGACAAACAAAGCAGGGGTGAAAATTCAGTGAATACAAAGGCTGCCAAGGTGACAATGACTACAAAGAAGGCCAAGGCGATTTTCATTTCCAAGTAAATCCAATCAACATTGGGTTGGATATACATTGCATTCAGATTCCTTCAATTGTATTTGGGGATTCATATGGAGATGATATGGGTAAGCTAATTAAAAACTATATATTCATCACAAAGTACACACCATTATCTATGTTTTGATTCATTAGTAGTTGAATTAATACTGGGATGTAATAGAAGACATTATGAGATTTACTTGAAGTAACCTTTAGTGAAAATCTGTCAAATTTTTCCAGATATCAATTCTTTTAGGCTATTAAAATTTGAAATTAAGGGTCATCCAGTGAGATGTGAGAGATAAAAATATGGCATAGAAATGATACTAGTACATTTTTTTTCACTATTTTCATTATTGCATAGTTTCAATAAACTAGATATAAACAGCTATCATGGCTACTCCAGAATAGCGTGCATATTTGAAGAGACTCCAATTTCCTCTTTGTATACAGTCCGAGAACTAATGAGATGTCACTGCTCGTTTTAGATGCTTGAAGGTCTTTTGATAATTGACGAAAGCCATGAACCAGAACTTGTGATCATCAATAGTCTGTATTTGAATATATTTCTCTATGGCCTTCTTAATGTTTTAGCACAGGTTAACTGATCTAACTCTTCCAAGAGGTATAACCACCTATAATATCAAACCCAGTACCATACCAGTCTAACATTAGAAAACCCTAAATCATAAAAGCAATAATTAAAAAAACAATCAACTTCACAAACATTAATCTAATATTAATTTAATAATATAGCTTACCCTGTAATAGCAGGAGATAGTCTCTCCTTTAGAAGATGTGAAGGAGAGTGTACGGTCACTACAGAAAGCTACCTTTCTGTTGATATGAAAAGTAGCCCTGCCACTGGGAAAATGCTGGTTGAAAAGTAACAAGCTGAAGTTTTTAAGAGCTTCTCTTTAGCACCAACACTAAAGCTTGACTTGAATAATTTCTGAGCTCCACCTTCTGTTACTATCTTGGTGCCCAAGCTCAATTTTCCCCATACTGTCTCAGACATGCTTTTCCCAATCTTCACTGAACACAATATATACAATGATAAAAAAATATAACCACATGCATTCCAAGAGGAAAATTATTCACCCACTTTTCATATAAGGAAATCCCATTTTCACTCCTATTAAAATATTATGCAGACAAAAGAGCTTATAGACTTACTGTGAGCCCAAAAATGCTCAACTAACCCATCAACATTTCTTCTACATCTATTCAAGCTCTCTATGAATGAATCTACCTTAGTTGTTCACAACGAAATCAATAATGCAATGCATATTATCATCTCAACACCATCCATACTACCGGAGCTAACACTTATAATTATAACCTCAAAGCACAATAAAAAATAATAATTGATGGAAAAAATGTTAGTACATATAAGTAACATGTATATTTACCGCAGAGAAATGTTGGGAATGTGAGCATCTTCGTGACATCTTTGAAGGAAGGAACAAATGGGGATTTACACCTTCCAAAGGGAGTTGAAGGAGGGGTGTGATCACCTTCCAAAACATAAGGGCTTGACTCCATTGATGGATGATCAGTCCCCACAAGATTCCTGATGTGGGTATCTGTGCTATTTTCTCTCTGCAAATTTAGAGTAAGATCATAGGCTCCCCAAGTTCTTGGTGGATCCTCCTTATTCTCAGAATGGCTGGATATTTCGCCTGGATCTCCCATGATACATGTCGATCTAAATACATTGTTTTCTATTGGAATTCCCATTATATGACTACCCATATCACAAATATTACCTATTTTATCATATTTCTCCAATCTAACCTCTGAAATAACATCATTGTCATTATTGAACCTGCAAGAATGCTCAGAGGTTTGCTCAGCCTCCTCATAAAATCCCATTTCTTGAAAAATGTATATGGTTCTCTCTGAAATGTAGGATAACCAATGAAACTAGAGCGGGAGCACTTTTTTGGATGACCTCTAGATTTATGAAACCAGAGCAGCAATCCCTAGTTTTTCACTTGATGCACCTCCAAATTTAAGGACTACTGTCCCAGAGCAACCTCCTTCAGCTACGAGAGGTAGACCTGGAGCTCCAAGTGCTACACGATCTGTTAATGAGGAAACCATTTCAAGTAGCAAGCCAAGAATACATTCATGCTCTCCAAGTGTCACAAGAGGAAGAATTTCAAATGACAGCCAGAATAGTGACTAGTCCAGTGTACAATCTAGAAAATCACATAGTATTGGTAATAACATTTCAATGTCAGATATAATTGGTAGAAAGATGGTTGAAAATGTGTTGAATGAAAAAGAGTTGCCCCAAAACAACAGGAAGATCAATTATCTGTGAGGTCTATCTCATCTACAACACAAGCTAAATGGCCAGTGAAGCCAGTATTATCTCCAGATAGCACAGGATTTGGAAGGACGATCTCAAAAAAATATTTGGATATGGCTTTAAGACACATGGTACTATGTTATGATTGTGTGTTTCTAACTTGGAATTAGAGCTTAATTGAAGATTTGTGTCTAGGCTTTTGTTTGTATGACAAATTTTAGGATTTATTATTATTTAAAAAAATTGACTGTCCATTGATGATGAATATTTAGATATGGCTTTAAGACACATGGTACGATGTTATGCTTTGGAATTTGAACTTATTTGAATATTTTTATCTAGGGTTATGTTTGTATGAGAAATCTCAAATTTTAACATTATTTTAAAAATTTGACTCCCCATTGATGATGGCAATGTGCATTGCTTGAGAGCCTTATTTGTATGGAGAGATATTGTAGAGCCTAATTGTATGTGTAAGGTATTGTAGAGTTGTGAAAGCCTAGTTCATATATGGTTTTTCCTTAAATGAAGAATGCCAACTCATCAATTATTTTTCATGCAATGTCTATTGTTTTCTTGGGTTACCCATGAATTATTTTATAGCCCTGGCTACCCTAGGGGAAGCCAAGATGAGCCTTCTGAGTATGTCTTTAAATGGTTCTCTAATCTATCTGAGTTTTATCCACACCCAGTTAAAGGTGTCTCCAACATGACTCTTGTTTGGCTTATGTAGATTTCTTACATGAACAATCATTAAGTTGCTCATTAGAAGTGTAAAGAGATACTTAGCAATAGATATATTTAAGAGTGTCCTTCTGACCGTCTCATTGTTTGAAATTTGTTCATTAAATATTGAAGCATATAATGACTGCAGAAGTATGATTGGAAAATTTGACTTAATTGTTCTAAAAAATAGCAGGAACCTGTAGCTTTTGACAAACAAAGCAGGGGTGAAAAGTCAGTTAATACAAAGGCTGCCAAGGTGACGATGACTACAAAGAAGGCCAAGGTGATTTTCATTTCCAAGTAAATTGAGTCAACATTGGGTTGGATATACATTACATTCAAATTCCTTCAATTGTATTTGGGGATTCATATGGAGATGATATGGGTCAGCTAATTACAAACCATATATTCATCCCAAAGTACACATTGTTTTCTATGTTTTGATTCATTATTAGTTGAATTAGTACTAGAATTTAATAGAAGACATTATGAGATTTACTTGAAGTAACCTCAGTATGATATTTAACTTCTGAATTAGACTCTTCAACTATGTGACTACATGATTTTATTTTTGGTGTGGATGTGGCCTTTAAGGGGTGCTTTAGAATAATAGTTTCCTAAATTAGTGGACACTCTCCACTGGACATTAATCTCAATTCTCAGGAGTCATGTTCCCCTCTAGGATCCAATCTATTTTTCACATTTTCATATATATTATTTTCAAAATTGGAGTGTCTGACAATTTTGGGATTTGTGTTTGTCAAAGGAGTTCTGCTAAGGAACTGTGTGTAGAACTTGTAATCTTCCTGAACCTTATTCATTTCATATTAAATGGGAATTAAATTTTCCTATGGATGTTTTATGTATACTCATTCATTTATTTTTTGATTTCTTGATGCCCATTATTTCCAAATTGTTTATTATTGATAAAAGGCATTTTATTCAAGTATTCATGTATTATTTGTAGTTTGATGTTCTTATTAAGGTTCAATTTCCTCATTTAAGTTAGATTTTTATGGATTTGGTTACCACCGCAGAAACAAGTAGGTAATATTGAATTTTTTTTGGAGCGGCTAAGGTTTTGAAGCATTTGGTGTGCAATTGGTAGAAAGTTAATAACCCATAATTTCATTTGTCTCATGGGGAGGAATTAAATTAAGCCTACACCATTTCTTGACTTGGATTTTCGTTGTCTTCAGTTACAATTAAAACATAGTTTTGGAGTTGTAATATTTTGCACAAAGTAGGAAACTTGTGATGAAAAAGGTCAGTAAATGTAGCTACTACTAATATGCTGCTATTCTTTTTATCCATTGCACTTATTTGAAAGGCTGGAAACTTAAATTTGGAAATATATTGGTAAATTTTTGATACTGCTAAATAGGAGCTACAAAATATGGCACATTACAAACATAAAAATTCGTAATTTATCTGAATATTTTTAAAAAACACAATGAAATTTACAATTTAATCAAGTACACAAATAGTAAGCTAAGAGGATTATTATTTCCTGTTATGGAACACTAGTGAGAAGAAAACAACCTTGGAAGGGAAGTTAGGCATTTCAGGCATGTAGATCTTTGTGTACACTATGAAATGTAATGCAGTTATTTGAAAGTGTGCCTGTATGCCCTAATACAAGAAGGAAAAACGAATGTCCTCAGAAGAAGGATAACTCAACATTAGAATAGACAATCTAGCTAATGTCAAAATATCGACGATCTTGCTAACATAGGAATAGCGATGCATCTGGTTAACGTCGAAATAGTGACGATCTTAGAAATGTCAGAATAGCGACGCTCAGTACGTAACGCCGGAAGAGTGACGATCGTCTGGAAACGTCGGCAAATGTGTTGCTCTTCCGACACTTAATTGAAGTGTCGGAATTGCGACTCTAAGGCAAACCATGCTTTTCCCCGCCTCAAATTGTCGTTCTTAGGATACCTATGGGTCGCAAGAGTGACATTTTGGTCGTCAGAAATTGGGCCAAATGTACTAGTATAAAATAAGAAATTACACTCTTATACCTCCATAGCTGAAAGTGCCTGAAAATTTAAAACCTATCATGAAGAGATGGATAACACTGTTGCATTCATGGCGTTAAGAGGTGCATAATCCATATAAAATTTGCCTAAATCTGACGAAGTGAAAATCTGACGCTCCCTGTAAATGGCTCAGATATTGGTTCCGCCCCCCTCCTGCACAGTTGGTGGTTCCATTGTCTCGATTTTCATGCCCGCTCCTAGCTGCCTGGGCACACTTCTGAACTACAAACTTATATAATAAAAAAGTGGGCGGACTCCCCAAGGAGCCCGCTTGGCAGGATGGCTGATATTTGCAGTTTGAGGGAGCGGGTTAGGTGGTCAAACCCTGCCGCCTCCAAATATGGTGCCATATGGTTTTTTAAACTTTTTTGTTTTATTGGGGGTTGGGGGGTCCAACCTGCATTGGGTGGCCCACCCACTCATCTCCGCCAATAGTTTTGAATGGTTAACATAAATGGGTTGGGCGGTGGGATTGAAACCCCTGCCCACCCTTTTTAATATGTGACTGTATGTAAAGTGGAGGTGGGTACAAGGTCCGCAGGGGTCATGGCCTGTAAGAACCTTGATTGATATGCAGTTTGGATATGTGGGGGCCGACGGGAGTCATGGCCCACCGACCTTTAATATTATATATATATATATATATATATATATATATATATATATATAGATATATATATATATATATATATATGTTGTTTTAGCCGTGGGGTGGTGGGGGTGCTGGCCCGCCACCCCCTTTTTCTAATTTTTTTGTTTTTGTTTAATAACCAAGTCACTTAAAAAAAACGAATTTTACTGTAGGAGTCAAATTAAAGAGGCCACAGTTTTTCCCGGAATATGGACAGAGTTGGCCAGAATTCGGTGTCCGGGAAAGGTCGAAATTATGCCTTTGTTAAGCCTGCTGAGTAACCAAGTCAACCCTCAAATTTCACTGATTCTAACTCCTTCATACAGAATTATAATTGAGTGTCGTCTGCGCCATTGGAATCAGAAAGACGAGATATTCACCTTGACACTAAGTTTTCCATCTTTCCAACACTTTATTTTTTAGCCTTTGCACTTAAGCCACTTGTACTTGGACCTGTACGATTCACCTGGATCAGAGACCTACCCCTAAGGGAAACTACACTGAGTGAGACCTCTTTCTATGGGTTTCGATAATCACTACTAGCATTGCAGCCGTTCATACCCACTCATCCACCCTCCATCAATTTCCATCAAAGCCAAACGCCACCCATTCTGCTGAGCAACGTAAATCACCATAAGAACAATCTGACCGTTCCATTGCTAGTGGCAAACCACTAAGAGAAAGAACTCCCAACCCTGAAACAATAAGCAGCGGAGACCTTCAGAGTTGGAAATTTGGCTAATTGTTTAATTTTATACAAGCAGCGACCTGACAAGCAGAATCACTACACAACTACCTAGCCCTCAAATATGAGCAACCACAACAACATGTTATCGTGTTCACTGAGAAGCACAATTAGTTCCAATGAGAAAGAGACACCCTCCAACAACAAGGTGATCAGATCACCAAGAAATTCCAATCGCTCTAGCCAAGAGTCACTAACATCGTCGAAGACGCCCCTGTAGATATGTTGGTGTGAAACACGGTGGAGCATCCACTACACGTTAAAACAACATGAAAAAGTCTAGGAAATGCAAATCAGGAGCTATGACAGGCCCTTTCATCCAAACCGACACTACCAGATCTCGCCACAGTTTGTGTAGGCAAATAATCCAGAAGAAAGAAGAAATGGGTCAGTTGAAGGCAACACTAGAAACCACTGTCACTGAAGCATATTCCTTACTCGAGAAAATCCATGAGTGCTCGAATTCAGTAACCATGAAAACCCAACCACTTTCAGAATGACTAAATAAGCTCTTTAGAGAGATCAAAGGAACCCCTAACCTAGCCAACCACAGAAAACTCTATGATTAGGCTGACGCTCTGAAACTGCAAATCGAAAAAATTGAGGAAAAATAAACAAAGACTAAGCAGCTCCTTTGTGACCTTCGCAACCCGGTCAAACAAAGAGCTGACATGATCCAGCAACTCGCCTCTAATGCAGACCTTCAGTACAACGCAACCTTATCCCATCTGGCACAACCTCTCAATACCACTCAGGCTGATAAGCTGGTTCATGCCACAGATTCACCGATGAAGACCTCATAAGAAGCCATCACAAAGTTCATGGAGCTCAAGATAGAAGCCCTCAACAAGGTACCAGAGTTGGGGCCTTTGTTTGAGGGTCAGGAGCCAAAGCAGGCAGAGCAAGAAAAAGGAACACCGGGACAGGACCAATAGAAGAATGTAATAACGAAAGGAAGAGGAAGGAGATAGTCTGAGCTTTTGGGTGTTCAGTGATGTATTGAGCTCTATGGAGTCTTAGATGTAAGGTGCTGCACCAAGGATTAATATACATAGTAGTGTTTTGTGGACCAAAATGGTGTAATGATTACATGATTATCCATGTATGTTGTTTAATGTAGTATTTGAAATTTTCAAATACCTCCTTATGATGTATACCATATGACAGTCCTATTTTTGAATGCAATGTGTTATGAGTTGCTCTTCCACTTGCATGTGATGTACTGATGTTAAATTATTGAGAAATCACTCACTGTGATAGCATGGTTCTAGTTCTCCTATCTCAGTAAGGTCACAACACGCCTAAGGTGAGACCCTCTGCTCTCTTATGAGAAGAGTGAAAATGTCGGCATTGTCCTAGACTACAATGGGACTTTGTTGGCCTCCGAGCTTGAACTTGGGTCTTTCCCAGAAGTCATCCCTTTTCGCCAAAAGGGATCTCCTCTGCCAAATATTAGCATATGAGACTTCTCAATTTGTGGGACAAGGGTATCAAGGCATGTATACCTTATCCTCTTCATATTCAAAATTGTCATCATTAAAGAAGACATACTTGTTCCAAACCATTAAGATTATTCAAACATGTTTTTAATTATGTTAAAATATACAAACTAAAATAAAGTAACAATAATGATGCTTTTTTATAGTTGTGCAGAATACCTTCAGCTTCCTTTTTATATGCATGTGCATAATACCTTATTATTCCTTTTTTAAGCATTTAACTATGGTAGAAATACTTATTCATAATGATTAAGATCACTCAAACATGTCTTTAATTATGTTAACATATTGAAATTAAGTTTAAAGAATAATTAGTGATATAATGAGAAAAATTACAAATAGTTAAATTGCAATACGTATAATGGGGATTTAAGTTTACTATGTTATGTTCATTGATCTAATACTTGTGGATTTGATCTTCATGGTAGAAATATATATTTCTGTATGACTAGCATATGTCCATCTAAATTCCATATCCATGAAGTTCATAGAGGGATGGAATCTCTCAAGATGCAAACCTATTTTTGAGTGTAAAAGTTCAAGAAAGGTTTACACCCAAAGAGATTTGATTCTTCTCAATGATTAATAAATTTTAATTTAAAATAGATCTATGTTTGTTTTTAATAATAATATTTATAATATATAATTTTCACATCTCTATATAGTAATATTCTTATTTTTAATTCTATCAAAATCCTAAGACTAGATATATTTTGTATATATTTTTGTTTGACATATTTAAATATTGTTTCAATTTATATTTTTAATGTGATATATATATATATATATATCTATATAAAAGTTTATAAAAGTATTATTTCTTTTATATTTTTATTAATTAACTTTAAATATGAAGTTCTAAAACATCATTCTTACAAATATGAATCATTATTATTTTAATTTATATGCTAAAATGGATTTTTATTCAATATAATGGTGATTTATATTTTATATATATTTCACATTTTTATATAGAAATAATCTTCTTTGTAATTATTTACATAAAGTTCCAAAATATCATGGTTATGAATATGAATCATCATTATATAATTTTTTTTATATGATATGCATATTATACATTTTTATGAGAAATTACTTATAATTTTCTTAATAAAAACAAAATTAAAGTACAAAAAATTGAATTTAATTGAATTTTTTTTTTTTATATTTTTACATATTATTAGTTTTTTAATCAAATAGACATTATGTTTTATTATTATTATTATTTGATTTAATGCTTCATTGCAAAATCTCATCGAAAGAATCACTACTACATCTCCCCCATATTGGGTTGTAAATTGGCTCTGGACCCAATGAGTAGCTTAGAGACAATCAATATAATATGTAAATATTATACATTTAAGGGTAATGATAATAATAATAATAATTTATTATATTTTTAAGGTCATAGTGAAGCTATACACTAAATTGGTATATGAAACATGATTGTTTGTGGGACAAGGGGCCCACCGCCATGCAGTGATTTGACTCCTAAAGTCTGTGGAGGTGTACAAAATCTACCCTCTATGGATTTCGACCTATGTCATCTTACAATGAAAAACATGTTCTTAACCATTACACCCAATCAAGTCACATCACTAGCTATAGAAGGAGAAGGAAAAAAACATGGGGGGATATAATTCCAAAAAATATGAAAGAAATGGGTCCTAAGGGGCTCAAGCCAAATAATAATAATAAGAATTGTTTCTGCACAATGCTCCTCATATGTCTCTCTTACAAATAACTCCTTGAAATTTTGGGTAAAATAATGAAATGGTGAATAAACTTTTACAATTTAAAGATACTATGAAAACAGATTTCAAAAAATGAATATCCGTCCATTTCTTAATTTAAAAAAAAGGAGAAAAAAATATTGTCTATTTTTTTTTATAAATTTCTCCACACATTGGTGCGTTCGATAGTCTAGCGCATCAAAGCATTTATAAAACAAGCGCACCAACATTGAAGAGGCGCCAAATTTTTTCAATGCACCGACATGATATGGTTTTTTTTTTTTTTTGAAATACCGCAACAAGGCGATTCATTTTTTTAATGCAATGGTGTAGTTTCTATTTAAAATGATGGATGCCCTAACTGTTATAATAACACTGAGTTAGTTGAATTCTTTTTTTTTTTAATCTAGAAATATATTTATAGCAATGTTGTTTTTTATTAAACTCATCGATGTGTTTTTAGAAAAAAGAGAAAAAATATTGTCTATTTTTTTTTATAAATTTCTCCACACATTGGTGCGTTCAATAGTCTAGCGCATCAAAGCATTTATAAAACAAGTGCACCAACATTGAAGAGGCGCCAAATTTTTTCAATGCACCGACATGATATGGTTTTTTTTTTTTTTTGAAATACCGCAACAAGGCGATTCATTTTTTTAATGCAATGGTGTAGTTTCTATTTAAAATGATGGATGCCCTAACTGTTATAATAACACTGAGTTAGTTGAATTATTATTATTATTTTTTAATCTAGAAATATATTCATGGCAATGTTGTTTTTTCTTAAACTCATCAATGTGTTTTTGGAGAAGAGCACCGATATATATATATATATATATATATATATATATATATATGGAAACTGTTGCAGGTACTATTTAAACACCCCAGTGATGTTGTTCTTTTAAATGCATCGACGTGATTTGTTATGATAAGCACACCGATTGTGCTTAAAAGTGATCTAAAATTTTAATTTAACATAAAATGGAATGTTAATCTCATATTATCCTCTAGGATATATCCACATGAATTACAATAGTTCACAGTATACAATTTCTGTAACCACCTCCTCCCACATTTACCTAAGCTACCAAGTCCAGTGGGGTAAACATGTGACGAGAGGCTACTATGATGTGATTAAACCTCCTAGGTCACCTTAAGGAAGTGGAACTGATGCAAAACAACCAATCAGGCCTTCCACACACCCTATAGAACCTTCAAGAGCCAACCAACCCTTCCAGGAGATCAAATCATCATTTGACTGATTTGAACCCTAAACTTCTCCCATGACAAGCCCTCCAAGCGACCGAGGCCTTCCAGTCACTCCCAAAACAAGGCATGCCAATGAATATGGACTTTATCATCTAGTTCTGTGCTAGGGACCCCAGATTTTGTGCCTTTTTTTAGGGTCAGGACTCAGGCCATTGCCTAGAAATTCATAAAAACTTCAGGAATGATAAATAAAATGGAAAAAAAAGGTATTAATGAAAACATTGATACAAGAAATTTATCTAACCCTTACTAGCCATGACATGAATCTCATCAAACATGTCACAAATATATATTCGAGAGGTCATAATAACATATCTAAGCATAGGGTTTTGATACTTATGTGATATTTGTTAAGAAGCATTGATGCCTTATCACAATAGATGCATAATCATCTATTAGGTCATATATTCATTATACATTCATTTGGTAATCAAAACATGATGAGATCCATACATCACCATTGTCATAAGACATGACTATAAGAAAAATATAATCAACATAAATACCAATGATATAATAATCATCAAATACACATTTAAGCTAATACATTCACACATGAAATACCAATGAGAAGAAGTTTTTATTACTAAATAAAAATTCCAACTAGGTTCGGTGCATCCAAAAAATACTCGACCATAGATTGGATGAACCAAATATTTCTTTCATCCAATCACCTCTGTGCCATATTCTAAGGATGAATGTGGGATCTCATGAAACAAATCAATCAAAACAAAACAAGGGCATCTAGAGGTCCAACAACCTCAACCCTCCATTATTAATTCTACCTCATGACCAGACTTCACTAACCATCACCAGATTAGTCTCTACCCAATATATTGAGGGCTCCAGATCATTTTTTCTAATCATGGATTCGAGGACTAGTATCTCAACCCACAACTAATGTCAATATTCGAGTGCATTTATACAACTAGGGCTTCCAGGACTAGTAACTCAACCCATCAAGGGCTTCCAGAGAATTTTTCCAATGAATACTTCCAGGACTAGTAACTCAACCCAGGTTGTTATAGGGTTTCTAGAGTGTTTTTCCATCCAAGGCTTCTAGGAACTAGTAACCCAACCCACAACCATAAGGAACATGAGAACCAACCAAAAAACAAAAGGAAAGAAATCCAAAACACCATGGCTATTCAGGAAATGGAAAGGCTAGGAGAAACCATTGTCAGTCTAGACAATCATCTATGTCATTGACTGGTCATAACCAAGAAACCACATGCATGTGCCATGCATGCCAAAAATAGCTAGGAAATAATACATGCAACTTCGTACCTACAATAAAAACTTGTTGTAGCTGTTGATCCTAATGCCCTCTTGTACTTTATTTCTCTTCCTTTTCTTTCTTTTCTGAAATCCCAAGTATGCCAGAATCCTCCAAGAGTGATCCAAGAACTCTGAGTGTCAAAGAGTATGAGAGATAGAGAGAGAGAATAGAATGAGAGCTCCAAAACTGAACTGACAAAAGTTAAATTGACAAAATCTATGAATTGATCCTCATAAGCCTTTTTATTAATTATGTTTCTATTTTCTTCAATTTTACATTATTTTCCTTAATTTTCCTCCTCACATGCAACTTATGATGTTTCACCTTCCTTTTCTCCTAATTTCCCTTATTTTCATAAATAAATGCCAATTAATGTCACTTTTCTTTTCCAAATACTTTGTCATTTCCTTTGCCAATTTCTTTAGCCATTAATTAATCACAAGTGATCCCCATCACTATGTTTTTTCCCAACATTTAGCTTGGAATAATTGTCCCATGACCTTGGTAATTATTTTTCCTTTATTAACTTTATTTACATGAAATTTTGACCAGGGTTGTTACAGAACCCTCCCACTTAGGGGGAACACTTTCCTTGGTGTTAAATGACACCTACAACCAACAAGACTGCTAAAATAAATACATACTGACCATGGAGCTTTATAACTTAGCTCCTTGCAATATTTACAGTGATCAACCTCTTGAGAAGCAACCCAACATGACAATATAGCAACATGAAAACCATAATGACATGACACCCATATCGCTTATTGGAGATTTATAACAAAAATCATGGTTGTATTTACATCCATATACATATATACTCATGTCCCAAAACATCACACCAAATCATATGCAAAAACATTTTCCCAACCAATGAATAGAGAAGGATACACAACCCACATTTGATCTGCCATCTCCCAGGTAGCTTCATCAAGCCCAAAGTGCTTCTACTGCACTTTAACCTGCTTAATTTCTCAGTTCTGGACCATGAGAATATTTCTCTTCAAGATACACTGTGGTTCCAGCTAAAATTTTCCTTTTAGATCCACCTATAATACCAACAATTCAATCACATATTTCTTAAGTAATGACACATGGAAAACATCGTGGATTTTCACTGTCGGAGGAAATTCCAATCGATGGGCTACTGGTCCAATCCTCTCAAGAATATTTAAAGGTCCATAATACTGGGGTTACATCTTGGCATGTTACCCAATCCTCAAGGAGCTCTTCTTGGGCTTCATGCCTAAGTACACTTGTTCCCCATCCTACACTCCTTAAATTCATTGTGTTGAAATGCATAAAATTTATGTATATCCTATGCTGCGTTCAAAATATTCTTGATTACATGCATTTCATGTTCCATTTATTCCAACATATTTAATCCTATCAACACCCTATCAACTAGATCACTCCAAATTATGGGAGTTTTACAACTCCACCCGTAGAGTGCCTTAAACATACTCTTCCTCAAAGACTCCTGATACACATTATTATAAGCGATCTCAACCAATGGAAGGCACTCCTCCCATATCCTCTGCTAATGTAGCACATACATCCTCAATATGTCCTCCAATATTCTTTTACCCTCTCTATCTATCCATCTATGAATGGATTATAAGTTGTTTTGAAGGAGAACTCTGTCCCCAAACTTGAAAATAGCTCCTTCCAAAGCTTCAAAGTGAACTTAGCATCCTTGTCTGATACAATATTCCTCAAAACACCATGTAATATCACTACCTCTCTTATGAAGACCTATGGTACATCATTAGCTGAGTACTTAAACTTTACTAGAAGGAAGTGCGCTACCTTTTTCAACACGTTTAACATAACCATGATGGAATCATGCTGCCTAGATGTCCTAAGAAAGCATGTGATGAAATCCATGGTAATGACCTCCCATTTACACTCTAGAATCATAATTGGCTGAAATAATCCACCTAGATGCTTACATTCTACTTTCACCTACTGACAGTCCAAGCATATTTCCACAAAATCTTTCACTTTCTTCTTTAGTTTCAGCCAATAATAAAATTTCTTCAGTGATGTCAACATTTTATATCTTGGGTGACATCAATGAGGGTTAGTATGAAATTCCTCAAGATAGGTTTCTTGATCTCACTATTATCTGGCACATATATATTGTCTCTAAATATGACCAATTCGACTATTGTGAGACGATATTACACATACTACTCACCTGTACCCTACTTTAACTTGTGCACAAGCTCTTTATAACTTGCAACGAATGATAATTGTTTATAACTTACCTCTAAATCTAAAAAGGAACCACGAAAAATCACCAGAAGAACAAGGAATAGTTCGGAAACACGAAAAAGTCTTCCAAGATGTGCTAATAAAAATACCTCCTGATAAGGAACATGAACATCCAATAGAAGTCAAGAAAGGACCTGACCTTGTCAATATCAAATCTTGTCGATATCCACATCACCAAAATATTAAACTCAAGAATATGCTCCACGATATTTTTAAAATGTGGGAAGCAAGAGCTCGCCGCTCGAGAAACCTAGGCATTCGTCAATGTTGTCCATCATTACGTATGCTTTGAGGAAAAAGCATCTTTAAGAGAGGGGCAATGTTATGTATATTTTATTAATTATTAGTTATATATAGTTATCTTAGGTTTATTAATGTGGAATGGCATGATCAAAGATCATGCCTCTTCACCAAGGGACACCATAAGGTTGTATTTAAAGCCTTGGTGATCCTCACTTGTAATCATCTCATCTTTTATCAGTAATAATATATACTTATAAAGTTTACTAGATTTTTTACACTCCAGAGAGTTGGGACCACTCTTCTGATTAGGTGTTGCGTTGCCGAGGAAGGCTAACAGGTGAAAGAACAGGATCTGCAATTGATCTAAGGGTCGATCTCTCGTCTTGGGGAGGGAATTTATTGCCCTACTTCGAGTCTTGAGCATAGTTCTCTTTGTTTTATTTTCTAATTTTTATTGTTTCTCTTTAGAATTTATATCTTGTCTTGGGGAGGGAATCTATTACCCTACTCCAAGCTCTGAGCATAGTGTGCTATTTTTTTTCCTACTTTGATTTTCATTAAAATTGATCCCTCTTCTTGGGGGGGGCATTTTGCTACCCTGCCCTAAGTCCTTGGCATAGTTTACGACTTTCTGCTTTTTTGTTCTTTTCTGAAGGGCCAACTTCTCATCCTGAGGAGGGTATTTAATTAACCTACTTTAGGTCATGAAATTCAATTTTCTTTTTGTTTTAGTTTATTTTCTGTTTGAACCTACTCTCTCGTCTCGGGGAGGAAGCTATCTGTCCTACTCCAGGTCAGGAGCTCTTTTGTTAGTTTGATGAACCCTCTTCACAACTTGTATGAACAAGGATTTGAATAAGAGGGATAGAGGAAGACCCCCAAAGAAAGGAAAGGATCTGGGAAGGAAGAAATATTTTCAGGAGATCATTGAAAAATCTAAACCCGAGGCATCATATTGCGCTACTGTTAGGGTAAGGGTTCAGACAAAGTCCGAAGGGCAGTTTGTGGAGTAGCCAGTGCCATTCATGGTACCTAGGGGAGTTATTTCGATGACGGAAGAATTAATAAATAGGGTATGGGTGGAGGAGATATCCTTGCCGTCAGCATAAGGAGAAGAAATAACCTGTAGAGGATTAGAAGAACTGAGCAATTCTAATTGGGAAGAAGAACCTCCAAAAGAGTTTTCATCACCACGAGACCAAGGGAGTTCTTTAAAACTTCCTACAGTCGAATTAAGCAATTCTACTTTAGAGAGAGAATTCCTGAAGGATTTCACGTCACCAAAGGACCAGCAAAGTGCGGTGAAACCTCCCACAGTTGAATCACTCCAAGTAGCAGCTGAAGAACCAATTGAAATTCCAAGTGAGTATTGGAGGGTATTTATGGCACCTGTAAGTTATTCTATTGATTTTCCAATCGAAAACGTTGCAGGTGATGCACCGATGAGACCCATCCCTTTGACAACTCTGCCTAGTTTCCATGCGATTTCTTCTGAAGAACCTGATAGATTCCTCTTGGAATTTGAAATTTTTTGTCGAGGATATGATTATATTGCCTATGCTCAGAAATTAAAAATATTTCCTACTACCTTAAAAGGGATAGCCCTGAGATGGTTCATGGGTTTAGGAGGGAGCACGATTACCTCATGGGAGGGGATGAAAGAAGCCTTCTTGGAGAAATACCAAGATTATTGTAAATCTCATGAAATCAAGGAGGAAGTATTTAAGTTTGCATAAAAAGAGGATGAAAACATGGAAGACTATGTGGAACGATTCAAATACATATTTCAAAGTTCAGGTCATAGTGACCTGGATAAGGACATTCTGAAGATCATTCTTCTCCGGGCACTTAGGGAAGATTCCCTACAAATTCTGAACATAGTAGGAAAGGGGGAAATTTCAAAAGAATACTTCGACATTGTCTGTGAATATTGCATTAAGTGTTCACGGGGGGCTGCAAGGAGTGGACAAGGAATTTGGTCATCAAAGACTTCTGATGGAGGGGTTACAAAGGCTGAAATTAGAAACCCACTGGAAAACCTAAGGAATGATATCCTAAGTACATTGTCTACCTAGATGGGCACTTAGCAAGAAAAACATAAACAAATGGAGTTGGAAAAGGCTATGGATATATTCCGCCCACAGTGCAGAAAGAAGCATCCTTTAAAAGAATGTCCATTAAACACCATGGAAGCTTGTGCAATCTATGAGCAGACTCATGCAATCAGCTCGTGTCCTTCCCTGCCTGAATTGAAGGAAATTTTTCAAGGCGCAAGTGAATAAAATGTGGTATACCAACTGTACTTCATGGGGCAGACAAAGCCATGGAAACCTCGACCACTAGCTATGAATCTAGGTATGTTTCATGACCCATCTCAGTATTTTAATAATTGTAATATGGGTCCCCAATCTGCACCTTTTTCAGCTATGTGGTCTCAATATCAGTGTCCCCCTTGGCAAAAATGGGTTCCCCAGGCTAGTTCAAATCCTTCATGGAATCATAATTTGTGTGAACCCTCTCCTACTGGCCAGTTTCCTCAATCTATGCCTCAACAACAACTTCAGCTACCCTCCAATGTACCTCCAGGAAACCTAGCCCTTAGACCCCAGCTTCCTATCCATCCCAATCTGAATCCTAATAATAAAGGGGTCCAACAAAAAGACAGTATTAACCTTCCATCTTATAGCATTTCTACCGCTGGACTTAATGAGATAAACCTATGATCTGGGCATGTAGTAAATGCTCCCACTACACCTATTATTATAGAACAGATTGACAGTGAAGATGCAGAACCAGAATAGAGGATAGTTGGGGATAAATAAGATCAAAACATAATGAGCTAGACACCTCCCAAATATTTTCCGAACCAAGGCCATTCAACTTCTCCTCCATATCCTAAAAGACTGACCTTGAATAAACCGAACCCTCAAGCAAAGTTTGATTTCCTAGGGGAACTGCAAAATATTTTTGTTAAAATACCCCTGCTATAGGCTATGAGGGATGTACCTATATATGAAAAAAATCTCAAAGAGTACTTCTCTAAGAAACCAAGGAAGAAAACTAAGGATCCATTAACCATTCATATGATGGGTAGATTATCCGACATCATGTTAGGAAAGATCATGCCTGTAAAATATGGATATCCATGAAACCTGATTCTAATAGTGCAGATTAATGGGGTTGGAATCCCAATCATACTGGTAGATTTGGGGGTTGCCATCAACATTATCACCGCTAAAACAATGAACAAGTTACGTCTTGGAGACATTAAACCAACCCCTACTAACTTGGAACTAGCAGATAGGTCTACAATTAAACCAGTAGGGAAATTGGAAGATGTGATTATTTTAGTAGATTCATGGCATTATCCTGTGGACCTCCTTGTGTTATAGACTCAGTCTTCAGTTGGTGCTCATCCATTGATCCTAGGAAGACCTTGGATCGCAGCTACAGATACTTACATAGGGTGCTGACCTGGGCATATGATCATATAAAATGGGATAGTTACAAAGAATCTTACTCTTTACCCTCCTGTAGAACCAAGCCCATTTGAAAATTTATTAACCAGTTAGAAACCTCTACCAATTGAAGAGCCTAAACCTGAAAATCAAGAAGTTATACCATTCCTTACTATTGGCAAGTCCCTTCAATTTCAAATAGAAATTGAGGACGATGCCATTAACACTTTTATTAGTGATTCCAGTTCTGTTTCCAATTCAACTCGTCAAATTTTAGAATATGATATGAGCTGTGAAGCACAGGAAAACATTGAACTAGAAGATGAAATTGAAGACATTCCTGTAACCTCATCCCATGAGAGTATTCCAATTGAGATTGAACCAGGGAAAACACTGAATATCAACCCAAATCTCTCTGAATCCTAGACAAAACAAATTTTGAAAGTCCTTTAATATCATCAGGAAGCTTTTGCTTGGGATTATACTGACATGAACGGGATCCCTTCTAACTTATGTACTCATCATATTTATATTAAGGAATATTTCCACCCTGTAAGACAACCCCAATGGAGAATAAACCCTATTCTCAAGAACATTGTCAAATAAAAATTAAAAAAATTATTGAATATATTATTCATTTACCCCATCTCAGATAGCTAAAGGGTTTCTCTGCTAGTGATTGTTCCCAAAAAGAATGGTAAATGGCGGATCTGTGTAGATTAGAGGGAGGTAAATAAGGCAACTCAAAAATACCATTTCCCTTTTCCATTCATTGACCAAGTCCTGGACACCCTGGCTGGGAAGAAGTTATTTTCCTTCCTATATGGGTTCAGTGGATATAACTAGGTCCAAATAGCCTTGAAAGACTAAGATAAAACAACTTTCACATGGCCATGGGGAACCTTTGCATACAAGGTCCTCCCATTTGGCCTATGTAATGCTCCTGCTACCTTCCAAAGGGAAATTCTAGGAATCTTTTTTGATTTGGTTGATGATAGTGTTGAAATATATATCGATGATTTTACTCCATATGGAAATTCATTTGAGGAAGGATTGGAAAATCTAGAGAAAGTACTCAAAAGATGTAAACATACCCATGTATCTTTGAGTACAGTCAAATGGCATATGATGAGGGAAGAAGGGATAGTATTAGGACATTTTCTCTCGGCTATTGGAATTCGAGTTGATCCAGCCAAAGTGGAGGTGATATTAAACTTCCTGGTACCAAAAACACCCACATAGGTACGTAGCTTTACTGATTGTGCTAGTTATTACAGACGATTTATAGAAAAAATTTCCTAAAATAGCACATCCACTTTTTCAATTGCTAACAAAAGATGCAAAGTTCTTGTGAACTAAAGACTGTGAGACAACTTTCATGAAAATTAAAGGGATAGTTTGCATGGCTCCAATCCTCCGAGGACCTGATTGGGCATTACCGTTTCACATACATGTTGATGCTTCTCAGACAGCAGTAGGAGCCATTTTAGGACAACATGTAGAAAAAACACCATACGCAATTTACTATGTTTGCAAGAATTTAATTCCTACTAAACTGAATTACACAGTAATGGAAAAAGAATTCCTAGCAATCATTTATGCTGTTAACAAGTTCCTGCACTACATTATCGGGTATCCTAATTTTGTACATACTAATCACGCAACAATCAGGTATTTGATGAATAAACCTATCACTCCTAGTCGTGTTACAATATGGTTGCTATTTATTCAATAATTTGATATCACAATAGTAGATAAACCAGGAAAAGATGACGTAGTTGTTGATTTCCTATCTAGAATGGATAACAATAATAAATGCACACCTATAGAAGATAGTTTTCCCAATTAACATATTTTTGCAGTTTCTACTAAACCTCTGTGGTATGCAGATATTACTAATTGTCTTGCTATAGGGAAAGTGCCTCCTCATTTGTCATATAGGGAACAACGAAAAAATTATTCATCACAGTGCCTGATATTATTGGAAGGCAGGGTACCTTTTTCATACAAGAGCTGATAAGAAGATTTGGTGCTATGTATCTGAGGATGATATTTATGAAGTATTAAAGGCTTCACATGATGGCCCTTGTGGAGGGAATTTTGCAGAAAAAAGAACATGCCATAAGGTGCTACAAATGGGATATTATTGGCCTTCTATCTTTCAAGATGCACAGAATTATGTCAAGAGGTGTGATAGTTTCCAATATATGGGGCAACCCGGTCAAGCTAATGAAATGCCTGTATGCAAAAGTAGTCCTCAAGCCTTTTGAGAAATGGGCTATTGACTTCGTTGGACCCATTAACCCACCCTCCCAACAAAAGGTCCACATCTTGGTCTGTATTGATTACGTGACTAAGTGGGTAGAAGCCAAGGCTGTTGCGAAAGCAATAAAGCAAGTGTTCTCAGATTTTCTATTTGAAGAAATTTTTGCTCATTGCAGTACTCCAAGAGAGATTGTTTCATATGGAGGAGCACAGTTCACATCACACATGATAGCAAATATTATGCATGAATATGGGGTAAAGCACAGGCTGACATCTCCATACCAGCCACAGGCGAATGGACAAGTGAAAAGCACAAATAACACATTGGAGAATATCTTGACAAAAAATGTGGCATATCATCGTTGGGATTGGGCTCAGAAGCTTCCTGAAGCTCTCTAGGCGTACAAAACAACATGGTGGAATACAACTGGGTTTTCCCCATTCGAGTTGGTTTATGAGAAATCCTCGTTTTTTCCAATAGTATTTGAAATCAGTACACTCAAAACAGCTCTTGAAGTTGGTTTGGATCTATCAGATGCCTAGAAACATAGACTGGCCCAGCTCAATGAACTAGATGAAATCCGTTCAATGGCTATCCAGAGAACTACTGCTATTCATCAACAGAGAATGAAATGGTATGATAAATTTATTAAGAATAACGTGTTTCAGAGGGGAGATTGGGAACTACTCTATGATTCCCACTTTGAGGATTTTAAAGGAAAGCTTTGCACTCGTTGGATGGGACCTTAAGAGGTGGACACTATATTTGATAATGGAACAGTCAGGCTAGTCACGATTGATGATACATGTGCTTCATTCATAGGCAATGGACATCGCCTGAGATTATACCACCGCCCATCCTCTAAGGATGATTTCATCAAACACCTCTTTGAGAAATCTGGTTTGAATGTTATCAGCATAAAGAACTCTTCCTCTACATCCTTGCCCTAAAAAAATAAAAAATAAAAATAATAATAATAATAATAATAATATTAAAAAAAATAAAAATAAAAAGAAATAAATAGTTATACTTTTATTATTTACCTTCTTTTCTTTTTGCAGGAGTTACTACTAAGGACAAAAAATTAAATAACAATTTCCCTAAGTATCAGTTGCTGCTACTCATAATTTTCTTACACAGTTCCTGCTACTCATGGTGCTGTTACTCGGTTGCTGCTACGCATGATGTTGTTACACGATTGCTCCTACTCATGATGCTACTACTTGATGTTGTAACTCCTTGATCGATGTTGTTATTATGGTTGCTGCTACTCATGGTGCTATTACTCAGGTGCTGCTACTTGATGTTGTTACTCCTTGATCGATTTTGTTACACTAGATGTTGTTACACCGAATGTTTTTATTCACACTATTGTTACTCTGGATGCCGCTACTCACACTTCTGTTACTCCAGATGCTATTACATCAGATGCTGTTACTCGCAATATTGTTACACCGGATGCTGCTACTCCAGATGCTGTCACTTCGGATGCTGCTACTCGTACTGCTGTTACTCCAACTGCATCATTACTACGTCATCATCCCACCAATTTTCACTTCTTTAGTTAGGCCCTCAGGTACAACTCCACGTGACTTTTACCGATTTAATTAAATATCCCATGTGAAGACTTTAATGTTGTAGACGACAAACTTTAAGTTGGGGGGAGTGTCGTCATACTTTAATGACAGCATAATGATGATTTCGTAATCCATTATTATAAACCCATGTGTGGTACACCCTATGATCCTAATCAATACTCCATATAATCATTAAAGGAATATTTGGATCTGTAACATGTCCTTTCCACCCCATATGAAATAATTTATATTTTATTCACCGCACTAACCATACTTTATTATGATTTTTCTCAGTCTCCGAGAATTACCATCCGTATTTACCGTTACCACCTTTCATTTTCACCATGTTCTTTTTTCCGAATTTAGTATCCATCATTTTTCCCAGCAGTCTGTTGTTCCAAGAAGTTTTGTTATGAGTCCCCATAGTATGGGTGGACTGGTTGTACGGTATGAGCCTGAAAACATAACTTCAGTCTGCAGCAATCTAGAGGTATGGAAAATCTTTGTCAATGGAGGGTGGGATACCTATTTTGACAGATTTCAAGAGTTTGACAGGGGAATTACAATGGATTTTTCACTTAATTTAGACAAGAATCACTCACAGATCAGAGTACTAGAAGTTCCAGTCACAAAAGAGGTAATTGCAAAGGTTAGCGGGCTAAGACAACATGGGAAAAAATAATTTTCTTAGAGAATTTCTCTCCCAGAGTTTCCCAAATTATTCTTGCAGGAAGGAGAAAGTGTCACTCAATTGGGCAGAGGATATGAGCTCAAGACTATGCCATATCCTTGGAATGAATTCACAGGTTTTGTAATGAAATACATAAATTGCGAAGGTTGGGCCAAAATTATATTTAAGTATCATTTTAAAATTCTAATGCACCTTCGATTTCCACAGGATCAGGTGCATGCCTTAAACATGCTCTTCTTCCTATGAAACAGTTGCAGCTCATGGCACATTCTGCTTGGCGTTCATGCCAGATGTCGGTAGTACTCTCCAACCATGAATTGGTACGTTTAATGGTCATGCATGCAATAAACAGACTTCAGGCCTCCTAGGCGGACGTATGTGGATCCTCAGAAGAAGAGATAGCAGCCGTTATTGCTGCTAGAGAAGAGGAACCCGTCTCTTTGGCCAATTTAGCAGAAGAAGAAAATTCAGAGGGAATTGATCAAGAGGAACTCGAAGAAATGGAAATGGAGGTTGATCAGGAGGAACCCGAAGAAGTGGAAATGGAGGATGATCAGGGAGAGCCTGAAGAAATGAGAATGGAGGAGATAACTAGCGACACAATCAAGGCTGCCACACAAGAACCAACCTCGCCTGAGGAGCCCATAGATGAAGGAATTATGGATATCATGCATGAAGTCGAGACTGTCATATAGTCGTCAAATTTTGTCAATGAAGAACAGGGGAGTGAAATGGCAGATAGAGGAATGGCAAGTGATGTTGTTTTGCAAGAAATAGCATCACCTTCCCAAGAATATATGGATGTCGAAACAAGTGGGGGTTCCACATAAGAACCACCCTCGATTCAGCTAGAACAGGGAAATAAGGAGGATTCAGCCTGCAAAATTGTCGCTGTCCCTCAAGGAATAGTATCGAATATGGAAAAAGAAGTAATTCATGAGGAATAGGAAGGTAGAGAAGGAATAAAATGGGAGGTTGATACTGTCCCACAAGAACCAGTATCGACCCTAGAAGAATAAATGATGAACAAAGAGCAAGAGGAAAGAAGAGAAACAAGCTTCGGAATCAATGATGTCCCACAAGAACCAGCATCAACCTCAACTGAGGTAGTAATGTGTGAAGCTCCAGCTTAAGCCAGAAATGAGGATGATGAATCTATCCCCCATTCTTCATTCCATTCCATGATTCCTAGAGGGGCGAGGGGATTTCACTTGGCCAAATGATTAATGGAGGAAGTAGGTTTTCCACCAGTGCTTAAATTTTTTGACATAGCCAAGATCGGCCCAGGCATTTCCGAATCTCTATTGGAGCACTCATAGGCTTGCAAAGAAGATAGAATTCCTATGGAAACACCATAACAAAGAGTGGTTGATGGAAATTTTGACCAGACGACAGGAGTCCCTGAATGGAATATAGAGGAAGAAGCCCCTGAAGACAGGGAGCCCAACCAAAAAGGCTTAACAAAAGAATCCAGTCAGAGTACTGGTAGCATTATGTCTCCTCTTGAGCCTGTCGTAGGCCCATAAACTATTTTATTATCAAACATGAATGGATTGAATAATGTGAGAAAAGAAGGTTACTTATCAAGAAGAGGTACCAGCTGTAGTTCAGTGAAACCATGAGATTGAAAAGGGAGGTTTGGGAATTGAGAAGGCAAGTTTCCCGGCTGAAAAAGAAGGTAAAAATATACAAATGGAGGGAAGTAGAGCAAAAAATTCAAGTCTCCTTTTTAGCCACACAGACTGGCCCGATTGAAGAGTTGTTTGAGGGCCGAGAATTTTTCTTGGCTGCTGAAATCCAGAAGTGGCAGTCTACTACAAGTAACCATAAGAAAGAAACCATGCACGTTTGAGAAGAAGCCAACACGGTCGTCACAGGATACATAGATCAGTTATATAAGGCACGACGGAAACAGGCCAAACATAAGGCAAGAATAGAAGAATTGGAAGAACAAGTGCAACTGCTATAATCAGATAAGGAGAAGATGTTCTCCCTGGCACAATAGGAAATGTCCTACGGATCTCCTGAACATAGCTATGCATTATTCCTTCATGTGAAATTTCTTTTATTTTTTCTTGAAATTATATATAAGGAGATTTGATACAATATTGAGGACCCCATTCAATTTCTCTGTATTTTAAAAATTCATGATATCATAGGACATCACTTAATGTATGAGCTCTACATGCATGGGTATTTCTTGCGGCATGATCAGTATTTTAACCCCATTCCATTTGTGGGGGGCATTCATTTAAGAGATTTTACCTCCTATACCATCAATCAGATTAAGTGCAGAAAGGCTTGGGATACATTTGAAGAAAACGAAGTTGGAAGGTCGTTAATGATGAGGAAGGAGCATGGCCAGTCCTCAAAAATTTATAACAAGCATTACACATTTCCAAAGATTGAGGGGCATAGAGAACACATCTTGGAAACTAAGAAATGGTGTGCTAACCTATGTGTTAGACAGATTACGATGTTTCTTAAAGAAGCGTTGGACAGTTGTCAGAGAAGGTGGATGTTGTTATACTCATCTTTTAGAGGATGAGAACCATTTGGGGCACCTAACTTTTCACAGTATCTAGATAGGATGCCATGTTTCGTAGCATGCATTCATACCTGTGGGGTTAGATGGATGGGGCTGAGGTTTCATTTTCCCCTTATCTGGTTGCCAGCCGAGAAATATACTCCTGCATACAATGTTGATGTAGATTGGTGGAAGAATGTTGTTCTGACAGAAGGATATAAACCCTTGGGGATGGAAATGGCTAAAGAATATGATCTCACACAGCTTCATGCCAGTCACAGCCAGTCCAATCTAGATCTGCGGAGATGACGAGCTGCATGAGGACATGTAGAGAGACTAGTTGGGGGGAGATGTTGGGTACCAGATTTGTATACTTTTCTCTCCTATTTTCGCCCACCTTTCTATCTCTTTGTGTCATTATTATTCCTAATCACACGAGGTAAACACCTTTCTCCTACTTTACATGGGATATTTGATTAATGAAGTATTAGTCTAGGAGGTTTTACCTTTTTGCAATATTAACTCTGATGCTTTGATAGATTCGGCAAAAAAAAGAAAAGTTACAGCTGTGAGTCATGGAGCAGCTCCTAATTTCTAGCGTTGCCTCCACTTGATGCTACAGCGCAACTGACTACATTACCCCCCAGCTACATTTCAAGCTTTGTCTTGGTTTCATTTTGGAAATTAGGATGTTGTTGCAATGAATTGTATACTTGTAAATATGTAGTTGTTGAAGGAAATCAGGGATCTTCTCGAACGGTTGTATAAATAGGGCCTGCGGGCTAGGAATTGAGGTTAAGCCCATCATATAAAGATTTTGTAATAGTATATAATGTAATTAATTGAATGCACATCATCTTGTTATTTCACTTGTAAATTGTGAGTTTTCCGCAGCCCTGGTCAGAGAGTTGGGCCCGCTCTTCTGATCAGGTGCTGCGTTTTATTTCTTTTCTTTCTTTTCATGTTTTAGTTTGATTCTGTTATTGTTGTTCCAGTAAAATATTTCAATTACTGTGAATGTATTTTTAATTTTTCAATTTATTTAAATGTTGTTAAAGTATTCTATGTGTTTATGGATTTAATCCTGTGATCTACAGTAGGTCATGTGATTTCTCCTACATATACTATGTCATTAGTCTTGAAATAACTAACGCCCTCGGGTTGATAATTTATGTGGAAAAAGGGTTGAATATTTTTCACACCCAGACACCAACACTTACCACCAAATATATTCTTTACCTTTAATATTAAATTTATCTATTTTGGCATTCATGTTCTTTGAGTAATCACACAATATGAAGAACTTGTTCATCATAAGAATCTACACTTTTTCATCTTGTGACTTCATTTCTTCATCAAATTTAGGTGGATTTTATTTATTAAACTCATCTGGAAAATTATCCCCTATCACTCCTCCTATAAGGATGATAATGTTGATGACCATGATACCTATCTAAATAAGAAATAGAGTAAATCCCATGTCCACTGCCTCATCTGTCAGGTGTATCCAAGAATCTGACAAATCTTATCATGTCATCCCTATCCAACTTGTGACCAACATGATGTCTACTTCCATGTGCCCCATTAGTCCTATTCTCCTATCCATGGTTGATCTGAAGTGGTCCATGTCTCTGCAAGTTTGAAAAGATGTGAAGGATAACTGTATTGACTTATGCTTCTTTCTCTAGTGTCATAGAAAGTATCTTTGGGATTGAATGATTCATTCATTACCTTCTTTGAAACTCCTTATTTTCCCTCAAACTTCTCAAAGTGTATGTTATGTGATGGTAATATTCATCACCATGTTGCTCATTTGATCTATAGGTAAAATCTCGTGAATTGTAGTCTACCATTATGACAGTAATATTTTCTCTTCTCTTCCTGCAAGGTATAATATGTCAGCTAAACCAAAGAATAAACATAACAACATACCTCAATGTAGTTCCGGGAGGATATCTCATCTGCAAGACCAACCCAGTTTGCATTATATATGTATAATGATAATAAAATATATATATATACATAATCTCATCGCTTATCTAGTCATCAAATGAATTATCATACCAACCACATACCATGACCTCATGCACGACAACTAATACCATGTCAATGTATGCATAACACGATATACACACTGATATACATGACCAATGCATAACTGACATACACTCAAGACGAAAACATCCAACAACAACACCATCAACTTCCACATGGCGATGCCACTGCAACTATGGCCATACCATGCATATGAAACAAGCACCTAGGCCACAATCATAAGGATCACATATGTAATCGACATGTATGCATGAGAAACACACATCACCCATCTATTCCAATGGGTGAACCATGCTATGATACCACCCTTTAACCACCTCCTCCCACATTTACCCAATCTACCTGGTCCACTAGGGTAAACATGTGACAAGAGGCTACTATGATGTGATTCAACGCCATATGTCACCTTAAGGAAGTGGAACCAATAGAAGAAAACCAATCAAACCTTCTATACCTCCTACAGAAACTTGAGGAGCCAAGCAACCCTTCCAGGTAATCAACCCTGGATAAAACGCATCATTTGACTGATATGGATGCTCAACCACTCCCATGAAAATCCCTGCAAGAAACAGAGGCATTCAAGTCACTCCCACAAGTAGGCATGCCAGTGACTGTGGAATTTCTCATCTAGTTCTATCCCATCGGCCCTAGATTGTGTGCCAGTTTTTAGGGCCAAGACTCAGGGCACTACCGAGAGCCTCATGTAAACTTCAAGAATGATAAATAACATGGAAACAAAGGTATTAATGAAAATATCGATACAATTACTTGATGTGACCCCTACTATCCATGAAAGGAATTTCGTTAAACATATCGAAAATATATAGTCTATAGGTCCTAATAATAGATCTGAGCATAGAGATATCATAATTATCTGATATTTGTTAATAAGAATTTATGGCTTATCACAATAGCTGCATAATCATATATTAGGTCATATATTCATTGTATATTCATTTTATAATAAAAAAATATCACAAATTCCTTATTCATTGTACATACATAACCATTGTCATAAAACATTCTTAAAATAAACATATAATCATTAGAAATACCAATTATATAACAACCATAAAATCCACATGATATAATACAATACAGCTACACATGGAATACTAATGAGAAGAAGCTCTTATTACTGAATAAAAGGCCAATTAGGTTCAAGACTTCCATGAACCATGACACCATAGATTGGATGAACCAAATATTTCTTTCAACCAATCACCTCCACTCCATATTCCAAGAATGAATGTGGGATATCATGAAACAAATAAATTGAACTAAAACAGGGCATCCAGAGTCCGAACCACCTCAAACCTCCATTATTTATTCCACCTCAAGGTCAAACATCACTAACCATCGCTACATTGTTCTCTACACAAGTTGTCCAGGGCTCCAGACCATTTGTTCCAACTAGGGCTTCTAGGAGTACTAAATCAACCAACATTTTTTGTTAGGATTCTATAGCGTTTTTATGACCAGGGATTCCAGGATTAGTAACTCAACCCACCAAGTGGTTACAAAGAATTTTTCCAACCAAGGCTTCTAGTACTAGTAACTCAACCCAACCTGTTACAGAGCTTCAAGAGTGTTTGTCCAACCAAGGCTTCAAGGAACTAGTAAATTAACCCAAAACATAAGGAACATGAGAACCAACTAGAAAAAAAAAGGAAATAAACCAAGAACAGCATGGATATCCAAGAAATGGAAAGGCTAGGAAAAAAAAATGTCAATATAGGCAATCTTACATGCCAATGACATATCATAACCAAGAAACCATGCAATGCAACTTTGTACCAACAAGAAAAAATAATTGTAGTTGTTGATACCAATGTCCTCTTGTGCTTTCCTTCTCATCCTTTTCCTTCTTGCTCCAAATCCAATGTATTCCACACTCCTCCAATAGTGCTCCAAGAAATCTAAGTTCCCAAGTGTATGGGAGAGAGAGAGAGAATAGAATGAGAGTTCCAAAACTAAACTAACAAAAGGTGAACTAAAAAACGCTATGAACTGATCCTCATAAGACTTTTTATTAATAGGGCCTCTATTTTCTTCAATTTTCCTTCATTTTCATCCTCACATGAAACTTGTGACCTTTCACCTTCCTTTTATCCCAATTTCCCTTATTTTCATAAATAAATGTCAATTAATGCCACTTTGCCTTTCCAAATCCTTTTCCATTTCATTTTCCAATTTCCTTAGCCATTAATTAATCACAAGTGATCATTGTCACTATGATTTTTCCCAACATGAATCTTGGAATAAGTCTCTCGTGACCTTGGTTATTATTTTTTCTTTATTAACATTATTTACAGGAAATTTTGACCAGGGTTGTTACATTTTCCGCTTAAAAGTATCCTTTAGTCTTGAAAAGTGGTTTGAAAAATATATTGAAATTCAGATTGTGGTTATATGGTTCTCAAGATTAATTTTAGATATGCACACAAAATTTTATTTCTGATTTTTCTCAATTGCAGGGACAAAATATAAATAATATCAAATGTAAAATTAATCAAATTATAGCTCGTTCCATATTTATTATGGATGTCCTTGACAGAGTTCTCCCTTTCCATCTCTAGTAATTTCATATTTTATTTATATTTCGATTATCTAATTGATTTTTTTTTAATCCATGTAGATTTGAATAAAAATATATCCAAATTTGTAGGATCTTGATTCAATATTGAGTTTAGATGCAAAAAAAAATCCTCCATTTTAAAAACATCGTAAGATCTTTATCAATGAAAACATATCATAAGTAGTTGGTAGATGAAAATGGATAGCTTGTTCACCCTGCTAGTTGGAAACTTGCATCTTCCAGTCGTAATCCTGGATCAACGATGGTAGTAAATGTTTGGTATCATGTAATTTCAAAAAATAAACTGCATTGACAAGTTTACTATTATCATTTATATTGTACTAGTGATGTTCAATATTTTTTTAGATTAAGATTATAGTGATGATGAGCTACCCATCTACCATCTTCTGGTGCACCCAAGTAAAATGTAAAGAAGAATGCATTAAGAGCCAGAATGAGAGAGGAAACATATAAAGAATGGTTGAATGAACCACCTATTCAATTCCCACTATGTCCAAATTCACCAATTAGTAATGACTACAACAATAGTAGTTGTTCATCACAAGTTAGCAATGGAGGCAATCAAATAGAGGTTGGTATGGATGATTACTTATGGGATAAGAATTCCATGGAGGAAATATTGTGAGATGCATTCTAGAATGATGAGGTAGGGGATGATTCTCATGTCACCAATGCCTTATTCAAAATACTTAAATCCGCTTCCAACACCCCTCTCTTTCGACCTGATGGTAAGTCAAAGTCTATCAACTCGGGACAACAATTTTGTTGTACAATGTGAAAGAAATTTGTTGCATGTTGAATGCATGTTTCTCAAAAATATTGAATTAATTTACCTGTATAATCGATCAAGTTCCTTATATTTTCTCACACAATAAAAATTAAAGTAAGTAATTTTGAATGCAATTATATATATAGAAGTTTCATATAATTTCACCAATACATTATCTATAATAAATATTATTTAATAAAAATAAACATGATGATGATAACCATCTAGGAACCATAAAATTCATCTAATATAACATTGAAATTCACTACCATCATCTAATTATATATACCTCTAACACATATAAACATCATTAGCTAGCACAAAAATATAATAATCTAATAGGGCATCATCATCGTGATCACATCTAACAAAAAAAAAAAAAAAAAATCTAACATCATCACAACACACATCCTCAAATTAAAATAAATCTCATGTCAAATAACAATTATCACATACACATCTATATGAAATCACATTAAATTAACATATCTAACATGAACTAACAATATACACATCAACTCCAACATAGAAATTAAGTACATAAGAATGAAAAAGACAAATGCACCATATATATATATATATATACAAACAAGTCCAATAACTACATCATCTCAAATAAGTGCAATCAAATATCCGATACAACAGACATAGTAGTGTTATCCTAGTCTGTAGTAGAAGATGATCGATGGTCAACTACTGCATGATGAACCTATGTCGAACTCAGATGAGCTGGGAGAGGAGGTGGTTAGTTTGCACTAGAAGATGATGGATGGTAAACTACTTCCTCAACGCAACCTGGTGAACTCTAATATGGAGGAGGAGGTGAATGGTATGCTATGCCAGGAGAAACACAAGGCATATCCTCTAGCTCTTGTATCTTATCATCAAGCGACTAATGAGGAGGTGTACTACCAGAAGGACTACCGACACCATAACGACCATGGTATGATGGGGTGGTACTACCAGAAGCATCATGAACACAACCCTCATCATCATGGTCATGATCATCGCCCTCATCATCATCAACAACAATACCATCTGATGTATTTTCCACTGCATGATGCCCTGCATCCCACATCGCTTTCAGTGCCCTCCTAGCTCCGATGATATGCTGCATAAGATACGTCATCTCACATGGAAAATCCTTGTAGAGGTACAAAAGCTTTACATCCACACTTCTATCTCAAGGCCTTGCAAGGCGGACACCCTCCTGAACCAAAACTCTGGCCAATTTTTCACAGTAGTCCCATCGATAATCACAGACCAACCCTACAACCCTATATGGCCATGCTTCTCTGAGGATATGCCTCACCCTCTTAGGCCCCACCCATCTCCTCATCTCTTCCATATGGCAGTGGGGGAGGAGGAAATTCCCCACCAAGTTAGTCGATGTCTACAAAGTATATAGGACACAAAAATAATTAGGCAATTTCATTAAAATTTTAATAAAACAAGTTAAAGAACTTACTATAATAAATTTTATTCTAATTCATTAAAACAAGAAAATGAAACTAGATTAATTTAAAGAAAACACTAATATCACCTCTTTCATATAGAGTTTCAACCGTTGTGAAGAGTATGTTGGGACACCCTCTCTAATCAATCCATGTGTATGGTAACTCCAACATGAAAAATTCATGGTCATCCTCACTAGCCAGTAGTGCTAGTGCCTCGAGAGAAATTCTGACCGGATACTCCGGCAGACTCCTCTTGGGAATCATATGCCCCCACATCTACACCTAGAACTCATTGATCGACTTAGGAGGGTGAAGGTCAAATGTAGGCCTCCTCTTTAGAACCCTATATCAGAAATGAAAGGGATGGGTTTCCTCCCCTTTCTCAACGCACGACATCTATCTAAAACCATTTAAAATTACCTAAAAAATGGAAGAACATCTAATGCAATATGGCACCTAAATAAAATAATCAAAATAAGACAAAAAAGGGAAACTAATGCGTTCCCCATCACTATTATAGTGTGAAATGGTGGTGAATAATAATGAGAGGCATTTAACCTCTGCAACAAAAGAATAATTCCATAGTTTTCCACCAGAGACATGAAAGTATGATGGAAATACTGCATGAGTCCAAACATATATCTATGTGTAGGAAAGCTAAATTACATATGAAACCCCATGGGGGACATCAAGGAACTAGTATAAATACTCCCATATCTTGGATAGGCCAGTGATAAAGTATATGTCCTCCTCATCGGGTCTATACCACGCCATAGGACCAACATGGAAAGCCTTCTCCTGGGCACTCCATCGGGAGATCAAATGTGGAAATAAAATAGAGTGCACCTTCAGGGATTTAAACTTCTCATATTACTTAAGGAGGCCAACGTTCCTAGAGAGTGATTGGGTTGTTGCAGCATTAGGGTGAGGGTATAAATTCCTCTCCCTCTCTTTGGCCTCCCATGCTCAGACCATATAGTATGGGTCCATCAACTTCTCCTGCTCCTGCTGCTACTCCCTGTGTTGACATCTCTACTAAAATATTATTGACATATAAAATACATCAGCCTCATATGAAGATTACATTTTTTTATTAAATGAAATATGTATTTATAAATAAGTAAACATAACTTTCAATTAAAAAAAAAATAATCGGTGAGATCAAAACACAGTCAAGCACTGGTGTGAGTGCACTTTCCACTATAACCACACTAATATCAGTGCACACATAAGTATTACACACCACTATTGGTTCAAAAATTTAAATTTTGATAGCAGCGCAACACACTTGTGCACCAATTCACATGTATAACCTTTTCGCACTAGTGTGGAATGTTCAGGTTATCGAAATCACCGATTTATAACTATATTTTTTAAAGTTATTTTTGCAGTGTGTTTGGTAAATATAGATGTTCCAGGTGCGATGAACTAATATACAATATGTCACATCTTTCACGGTGCATTTTCATTTACAAAACACACAGCAACAACTGCGATTTGTTATTTTGAGGCATCGAAATGCGGTGCACTCTGTAAATCTACTGGGTGTACTAATATCAGTGTGAGTTGAACATATCCAATGCACCACGAAGTGAAATATTACTATTTCAAAAAAAGAGGGAAATTTATCCTAATTTGAAATTCTAATCCACTAAAAAATCAAATTGTAAAGAAACATAAGAATTTCCTAGACATTTTCTCATCATGGAGGCATTATGGGCACGTAATGGAGAAAAAAATATTAGCGCATTCTAAAAAAAATGGGAACTCAGATAGTGAGCATGGAATGGAAGGATGGTGAGAAAGAGAAGCACCGACTTCAGGGAACTTGCATGTGGCAAGAGTTGCATTGGTGCTTCATAGATCTCCAACGTTGTAGATGGTAAAAATGAAAATTACATTTGAGAGGTTTTTTTTTTAATTCAACTGCACTAGTATAGAATATATCCAAAAGAACCTCATTTTTTTGTAATTTAAAAAAATCGTGGTGCTTTTCTCGGGATGTAGTAGAGAATTTCTATACAGGTATCGCACAGGTGCTCTATTTCACTATAACACCACTCTTTTTTTTTAGAAATTAAAAAATTCCCAGCAGTTCACTTTATAAGATGCCCCAAGGTGTTTTCATAAGTTTACTGCACCAGAGCGTCGTTCGAAAATAGCACCGCATTTTTATAAAATTGAAAATAAAATGATTCTCCTTAGTGGTATGCATAGGTAGATTTTACTATATGAAGGACTCTAGTGCTATCGACTATTCAAGCATCGGTGCATTGTGTTATTTAGCACACCATGTATTTTTTATTTTATAAAAATAAAATTTCCACATCGCACCATGTTATATGCAACATTGGTGCTTGTATGGAAAATAAATAATTGTTGAATTTGTATATTTATATGCACCATCTAAAAAACATCTGCTAAAACATTTTCCTACCTACCTCCACTAGTGACCTCAGCTAAAAAGGAATTTTTGGGCTATTTTTATAGCAGCCTCCAAAAAAACCTCGATTAGAAGGTATTTCCCTTGTAGTGACATGTGTGTTAGTGGAAGAATGTCAAAGACGGAAACCCTACCCATTGCATCGAAAAATATCAATGAACCAAGAGGGGGATGTAGGGATAGAGTAGTAACCCTTATCACATTCATCTATAGGATCATGGCAAGTGATGGAAAATGATAGAGGATCTAAATTGGCAAGTAATCAACTGATAATAATGATCAAGAATATAAATTAATGTGTAGAAAAGTTAGAGGGGGTCAAAAAACACGAACATGGAAGGTAAGGGATGAGGGAGATGATATGGAAGTTTTAGAGGTTAACACATATGACTCCTTTATGACTAAATATTCATGTGTCATGCCATGTTAGCTGAAAGGATGACACATTAGAAAAATAAATATATATTCTAAATAAAAGAAAAAAAATTAGAGATAACATATATTTTGGCCATAACCAATGTACGGAAGCTTAAATTAAAGTGAAATTTTAGGGGTGAGTAAATAGTGAAGAGGACTATAAAATTTCCAGATATGGTCATGGGATGATTCATCTACAAATTTCAAAATAATGGAAATTAGTGGTTTTTAATGAAAAGGGTGGTACTCACTATCAAAGGATTTGTTATTGGTGAAATATGGATAATGAGTAATGGGAGCATACATGAAGAAACAAAATAGAGGTTTTGGCCAAATACCACAAGTTTTGAAATGGAGATGCATAAATAGGTCAAAATTTCTTATTCCATGAGACCTTTTAGTGACGTTTCGAACCTTTAGGGATATAAAAGAGGGCCAAGATCAAAAAATTAGAGAAAAATTCCTAATCAACATTTGATGCCCTTAATAATTTACACCACCCTGTCATGCTAAATATTTTACATCTTTTCTCTATTTGAGAGATAGTGATTTTGGCTCAAAATTGCAACTTTGGAGAAAATGCAAGAGGTGAAAAGTTGAAAATTTTGATATGGATGAAGAAGTTGTTATAATTTTAGAAAATTAAACTAAGAATTTTTAAGTAATAAAAATCATCAGTCTTATTTGCACGTGATACAAAAAATTCTTGATTCTCATTAGATTTTCTTGTACAAGTGGTGGAAGTTTTCCTTCGAGCTTGATTGTACTAGTGTGAAGAGAGCACAAATTAGGAAAAAGTGGAAAATTTAGAAATCCATAACTTTCATCTCACATATTAGAATGAAGCATGAGTATAGTCCTTAGAAATATAATATAGAGGAGAACATGATACAAGTTTTAAGTTTGAAAATGATGCATATGAAAATTTTTAAAAGTTGTAGTATTATAACCCATGGGCTTGAGTGAGCAATGTGAATATCAATTGTGAAGACTTTCAAAATAGCTTTATTTTTGGAAAAGGAGTTGAATATGATAAAATTTCATACCAAAGGTGAATATTGACTAATAAAGGATATAGATATGTCATGTTAGTTTATGTTATTGATGTGGAGGAACATTCAAACTTGTAATAGTAGGATAATGAAAAAACTTCAAATTATTAATAACAAGATAGAATTTTTTATGAGTAGAGACACTCAAGGAGAGATTATCATGGAAATTTTTATTATCAATATGGAAAAATGTCATGAATAAAGAATGTTAAGGTTTGTTCAAGGTCTAATTCTAGGTTTAGTGACAAATAATAAAAGAACCCAAATGCTAATGCCTTGAAGAATAAAGAAACAAGGAAAACATAAAATTTATTGCAATTATTAAGTTGATACCGATGGATATTAGTGGCCACCCACCTATTCCACTATTTCACAACACAATTTTCTATTTTTCCATTTTTTCTATAGTTTTTTAGGTCCTAAACTTTTGGAGACATTTTGAGGCCCTTAACGACATTTTTTGAGGAAATGGGAACTGGAAGCCAGACATTGTCGAGCATAGTCAAAAAATGTATGTCTTGGTTATACCTTTGCAACTGGCTATTATTTCTACCAAACATATATCATATGCCAAAGTTTTGACCTCGTGAAGTTGATGTTCCAACTTACCCCATCAAGTCGCGCAAGCCTTTTCACACTTCATCTCCTAGGCTTAGTTTTTTTGTATATGTAAGGTTTCTCATTAGTTCTTTATGATAAAATGGCCTCCAAAGAACATTTTAAGATAGTTTGGCAAAGGCATATCACTGCCACATATTTTCTCAGAGATAAGCTACCACCATTCAAGTTGGTTTTTTTTCATTTTGCATTTAAACAGTTTCAACATTTTCCATTTATTATTAGAATTCAAGTTTCATTATATCTCCATGTTTTGGTTATAAATATATATATCATTTCATTCCCTTCATAAATTCATATAATATGTTAAATTTAGAATATAGAGGAAGAGATAGAGAAATGTGTAGTCATTGTAGTTGAACACTTTATGAACTAAGAAATAGTAATAGGTACAAATAAGAAATGAGTAACAATAAGTTATTTTTTTATTAGAATTAAATATTATATCCTATAAGAAAATATTTATTAATGGTATATAAGACAACATAGTGTAAAAAATTGTTTGGAGATTCATGAAAATTGTAGCCGATTATTTCTATAATAAAACAAATATGATAGTCATAAGAGGCATGGGACAAGCCAACATGTGAAGAATTTCATCTATGTGCCTAAAAGGGTAATATATTTTTTATAAACCCTAAATATAAATAAAGGAAAAATAGGTAATAATGAAAAATAAGTAATAATGGTTGCAAAGTATTCTTGGAAAGAAGAAAACGATGTTGCTTTTTACAGTAGAGAAATTTTTCCAAGGAAAAGTGAACACTATAGCAGCGAGAAAGCTTTTCCTAAAGCCTTCATAAAGTTATTGTTGTGACATATAAATTAAAAACAAACCATGTATATGATCAAAATTTTCATCCTTTATAGCAAAGGTTTCATTCAATAAAGCTATTTATATCCTAATTCTTAATTATATTATCAATGCCATCTTATTCCATAAAACTAACTTGATATCCACTACTTGCTCCATCGCCCTTGACATGTTAAACATGATTTATACTACCACTTGGTACATTCCAAACCCCACATGCAGAGTTAATTGTCTTTATAATTATAAAATAAGAAAACAAAATTAGTTTACACTAAATAATTCAAATATTAGAAACTTTTTCTAATACAATAAATCAAAAAACAAGTAATGAATATCTTACCAAGGGAAAATATTCATTCGCCTTTTTAGCATGCCTAAAATTTCTTCAATTCCTTATACATGTGGTCATTAAATATGTTCTTTTATATTTAAGCCCTTGCATCGAGTGCAAGAAAAAATAATATTTTATCTCACCCTTTTCATTCAACACTGCAAATTATGTTTTAAGAATCCTTTCATTTTACTTTGGAGTAATGTTATATAGAATTATAATTATCTATTACAAAAAAATAAAATGAATCAATATAAGTTTGAAATGTGATTTTTTTCAACCAATTTCACACATGTAAATGCATTTCTATAGGACAAAAAACATAATACACATAATAGAGAGGATGGAAAGCTATGACCCCATGAGAGGGGAAGAGGAAATGAGCGCAATTTTATGGTTTCCATTTCATAAAATAGTTGGGTAACATGCTTCCAAGATTTGTAAAAATTATATTAAATGGTTGACATGCATCCTCCATCCTTTTGCACTATGTAACAATCCATTGTTGTAATTAGGGAAAGGTGAAAACCTTGAGAATCATAAACAAAATGTGATTTCGTATTAGTTTTATGTTCTCGAACGTCTCCCTTCATTATGATATCTTTGGGACATTCTTATAGGATTAAAGTGGTTACACAAATTATTTACTTTCTATAAATGATACCTAACTTGTAGTTAGTAATCATAGAATTTTACCATCTTTAAAATAAAGCATTATGATCAAAAGAGTATTTTCAAGCAAACCCCACAAGGATATATGGATATCAATTCATAATTAGATTTCTCATTGCGGCCTATATAAAAATTTCCCAAATCATTCATAGCATATCATGAAACCATGATTCATTTTATGGTAATGGTAAGTCTCTTAAGATTTTTCCTAGTTAAGAATTGTTGGCCCAACATTCATTAATATGTAAGGAAGATGAAATCAGAAAATGTCATGTGGTTTCACCAATTTTGTTTTACTCAAACATATTGAAAAGAAGTTGAGAATATTGGTGCATATGTATATAACTTAAATTCAAGTAAGTTTTAAATTATTTTATATTTATAAATGTAAAATGATATAATTTAGCCCTCTCTCTTGATTTTAACCCCTATTTCCATAATGAGGTAGTTATAGAATACAACATTGAAGCTCACTTCTATAATCCACCATAAGAGCATACTTGTTAACAAAAGAATTGTAATCCATGTTGTTACTAATAAGTAAATAAGAATGCAAAATATGCTTCAATAATTTTCATTAAGGTATAATAATAAAAATCTAGTGAATCCAGATATTACCCTAAAAATTGGTCTCAAGCAATGGCATTCCCAAAAGTTGCAACAAATCAACTTACAAGGTTAAATACATAAGTCTATTTCCAAAAAACTTGTCAAACATGAATTCAAGGTTTTAAAAAGATATTTCATAATAGCATTAATCACACACAATGGATCGACATCCATTGTCATTCATATTTGTTAGTGTGAATTCTAATCGCAAGCATATGAAAAAATCCCACTTTAGTTGTGCATAATAAACAACCCTAACATCAAATATGGTTGTCAATTTATTTAGATCTGTAGTTAGTTGACCAATAAAAATGCTATAAAATCTAGATCTATGTAGCTAAAGACATTAAATAACAAAAAAAAGCAAGATTTGCACCATGCATCCAATACACAAGACAAGAATATTTTTAAAGAATTTTGTATTTATGACACTGGGAAGGGAACATACCAGTCCCCCTCAATGGGATGGGTTATAGTATGTCCTCAGTGCTTCAAATCTCAGGTCTCTCTCTCTTGATGATGTAGAAAACCCAGACAAAAATGGAACTCAAAGGGAGCTCCCACGCAAAAATGGTAGCAAAATATGACAATGATGGAGGATCAAAGTCAGACCAAAAGTATAGATCCAGAGCGATCTTTAGGCAACAAAAGGTAGTGAACGGATGGAAAAACCATTCTATTTATAAAAAAATATTGAGTTATTCTAGATATTGGTGCATGATTAAAATATTATTAACCAAATCTAGATCCAACTTTTATGGAATATTTTATTATTTTTGTTGGAGGGAAAAAGAATTTGAATTTGGTGAAATCTCTTTATTTGTAAATAATAAATAAATAAATGATTTATTTATTATTTTAAAAGATTGGTTGAGTAATAATTAAATAAATATTGATTTATTCAATTATTTGTAAATGATTTGGTCAAATTTAACAAGGAATGTTATTTAAATAATGTTTTAAATAACTATTCCTAGAAAATAATAAGATAAATAGTGATTTATCTAATTAATTTTCATGTTTTGGGTTAAATATGACCAGGAATATTAATTAAATTGCTTTTTAATTAATTATCCATTGAGGAAAATCAAACAAATAAGGATTTATTCAATATTTCCTCATGTGGTTTCCTATTTAGACCATAAGCAACTTAATAATTAATGGCTTACTAAGTTATTTTTCATAGTGAAAGAAATTTTAATTAGGGTAAAATTGGTCTTAAATGGTGTACTTTGGTGCATCTAATAGTAACATGTTAGATGACCAAAAATTGGTGTAACAGATTGCCCCCAACGTGCGAGCGTTAGGAGATAATCATATGACCTAAGTACATTGTAAGAACTCAATCAATAAACACCGAAGGGGGATTTAGAGAGAGAGGAATATAAGGTAGACTAAAGTGTGAGAGGAGAAGACCCTAAGGAGGCAAGACTTACAGGTGCGACAGGTCTCTTTTATGAGTGAGTACCTATTCTACATGAGGTGGGGGAGGCATACCAATGCCCACCGAGATAACAAAGTACAAATAATAATGCATCCAGTAAACAAGGAACTGAACTATATAGTACATGATGGCATAAACATGGGCTAGATAAAACGTGATAATGGATCCCACATACATACTATGCCTGGGACGACATCCATGACTTATTCAATAATATCTAAGTACATGAGATATAAGTACAACCAAAGAGGCCCCGCAAAACAGGAAAGGGATCAGAAAATCTGAATGATACATGAAAAATAAAAGACGCTACAAGCGACCAAGGCTGGAAACATCAAATGTATGGAGCTACATCCAAGGCTGTAATAGAGAGGTCATCTGGGAATGCGAGGGGATACCTAAAGGTCCACCCCCTCATGAGGTCTGAAACATCTCACACACACCCTAGAATCACTGGTACAATCTGCTGCATCACTAAACCGTCAAGTATACGGATCTCGATCATGCCATAAGGATCTGGAGCTAAGAAACCATCAAGTAAAAGGGTAATAAAGGGTCCCTTTTCCTGATCCGAGGCACCGAACAAGAGTGGAAGCTGGAACCAAGGTACACCTCCCTCTAGGCATGTCTTGTGTAATGAATAAGTTGATGTAGACAAAAGAAGGTACACCATAGCTGAGGCAACAAGGGATCCTCAAATAAGGAATGTGAGATAAAAGAAGAGAAACTGATAGCCTGGCATCAGGGAAATGGTGGAATGGGGGGTACTGAGTAGCAGACTGACGATTTCCCTTGTTAGAGCATAAAGGGCATGGATGACCTCATAGAAACTGACATAATACAGGAGGGGATAGGGGACAGTATGACTAAAGACCAACATGTGTGACACGAGAGAGGAAAAAAGAAATGAATGATGAAGGACTATAGTGGGATACAAAAGGACTCGGGATAGACTCCATGGATGCAATGATGACTCAACTCAGATGCTCTAAATAGGGGCGACTCGATGATGTTTCCACACAGAACAGGCATGGTGGGGACCATAAAAACATGAGTACAAGATGGTTACTCATGACAAAAATCGACATGAGCATGGAAAAGTATGAAGGCAAAGTGGTGCCCCAAGTACAAGTGTTGCCAGTGAAGAAATTCAATTTTGAGGAGTGGTGAAGTGACCCTTCTTGGAAAAAATGTCCGAGGGTGAAATATCAAATCACAAAAAATAAAGGATACCCATTTGAGAGTGTGGTGAGAGCTTTCCAATGGTGTTGATAGTTTTTCAAACCAAGCTATAGTTTGGTCGCAGCTGACGAAAGAAAATATGGGGTTTCTCTTTTCATAAGGCATTTTTCCTCCAATTTGATTCATTTGCAAGTGTAGCTGTTGTGAATGTGGAGAGGAGAAAAGGCCCTAAATATTGCGGCAATTGTAGAAGACAAGCCGACCATTAGAACAAAGATCCGTCACTTGCAGGTAAGAGGCCTAGCCATACTCTTTCAGTTCAGTGGACTAAAGTTTCATATTATGCACACAGAGCTGAAGAACAGGCTGGGTCACACTTTTTGGGGTTTGTGCTACGACCTGGGTAGCATGTACTGGGCAGAAAAATGTGACATGTCCCAGGAAATGACTTGAAAAATGTGACCTGTTAGAGAAAGGGGTTTTCAGTGTTTTTTTTGGCTGAGATATGGGATTTGTATGGTTGAGGGGCATAGGTGCCCCCAAGCATGTTATGGCCATGCCAAAATGTATTTAGAAAAGGGGAATCTAAACACATTTTAATGATGTGGTGCACCATTTGTTTTCATTATGGCTATGCAGTTCGAGAAAGGGAATGGAGGATTACCAATCTATTTTGGTAATACATATATGAAGAAAATGGACTAAGTTTTTGGGTTGGCATACATGGTGTCACGATCCCAAAGAGTGGATTTAGAGATAATGAACTGGTGTTCTCCTAGAAAACCCATAGGTTGGTCAACAACAATGTTTATGGGAATGGGTTGTTGATGTAAGAGGAAGGAATGGTAAGGGAGATCATCCTTAGATTGATCTAAAGTGATATGGGACTCTAGAGGTTATTCTAAGCGAGGAAGAATGATGGTACTAGAGTCGACACGACCAGATGCACTATGAGGGTTATGGAGAATTTCTTCTCCTAGACTCTCAAATATGGATTCCCCCTTACAAAAACATTGTGCGTCAATGTAATGACCACAAGGTGTATGTGGTTCGAATGTATGGTCTCGATGTAAGAGGGGATAGCTAAAGTCAAGGGTGGTGATTGCTTCCATAATGCTGTCATCGTAATAGAACATGGGGTGATTGGTGGAAGACAAACCACCTGACTCATCATCATGAGAAGAGAGGTTCACATGTGCATCGTCACAGAGGGTGACCAAAAAATAAATAGATTAAGGATCCACCGATGTTGAGCCCAAGGTGATCGCTGAAGGGAGTTCAGGCGAAATAGAAGGGGAAGGCCTAGGGGGGTCTTCCACTATGGATCTGATAGATGATGACAGGTAGTGAAAAGTGGCCGAAGACTCCATCATCTTGACATCGGGAGGGGGAATATTAATTGGAGCATTCGTGTCCTCTAGTTTTTCCAAAGAAAAACACACAAATAAGGGAGAGGTGGACTCATTGCACTGGGCCTCGAATTGGCAGACCGCTTCCAAAGTAGTGCAGTAGTGTTCGAGGTGCTGACAAAGGTGAGTATAGTTGCCATGGAAATTACACAAATCACATGAATGGTTTGTGAGGAAAGACTTGAGTTTCTAGACTGAATTGGGTAAAGTGACATAGACCTTTGGGATATCAGACTTTGGAAATGCTTCATTGACCATGGGCTTGATGCGAGGAAATTCAGGACAATGATGGGTGGCATGACCGACAACATCACACAACTCACACAAAGGGGTACGCTTTGTAGGCTAAGGATGAGAAGTGGTCATCTGTGCAGCCTTGTCCTTAGGTGCCTTCTTACGAGCTTTTCCCCCCTCACCGAAAGCTTTTGAAACAAGAGTAGGTTCCTGTATAGATGGCTAAGGCATAGAAGCAAAGGGAGGGGTCATGGGGACTGGTTGAAATAGGGTCAAAGCAGTATAAGGTTTGGGCTGACCAGGCGAGATAGTGGCTCGGGGATCAGTGTATTAGACTGGGATCCCCATGGTCATGTTAGGCAGAGATAAGTTAGCCATAATAGGTACCAAAAATACTCCAAGAGGGGGAGATAGAAATGGTATCTGACCGGAGGGGTAGTTGCTAGGCAAGACAGCTTCAAGATGGTTAAGGCTAGGAGGAATCATTCCAAGAGGGTATATAAGCTCATAGATACCATGTTGTGAAACCAGCTCCAAAAATAAAATAAAAGAGATATCAATGCCTTAGAAATAAGCCAGTTCGAGGGGGCAACCTCCAATACATTACATGAATGAAAAATTCTTGGATGATACAAATTACAAAACCTCCTTTCTATATATAGGAGTCCATGGGGCCACAATGTAATCCTAGCCGACCTAACAACAATAATTTAAGGGCACAATAATAACAATATGGGGGTTACAAGGGTACAATAATAACAATAAGGGGGTTACACTAACAACAATAAGGGACTATACTAGTAATATAGGGACCTAACATGCCCCTCTCCTTCAAAAAAGTGTTGTCCTCAACGTTTGAGTAGCTCTGGGTGCTTCTGTATAAAATTCTCATCCTTCCATGTAGAATCTTCAGTGGGTAAGTTCTTCCACTTGATGAGATACTCTGAAATTGATCGATTCCGTAGCTGTCGAGTTCTTGTTTCCATGACCGCTTCAGGTTCCAATATGATTTTTCCTTCCTCATCAAGTTCTGGCAATATTGTTTGAACTGGAAGGTTTTCACCTATAACCTTCTTTAAGCATGAAACATGGAAAACTGGATGTACTCGCGAAGAAGCAGGAAGCTCCAATTTGTATGCCATAGTACCAATCTTTTGCAACACCTCGTAAGGACCATAGTACTTTGGCGATAATTTATTATCCTTCTTAGCTTGCTTGAGGGACATTTGTTTGTATGGTTGTAGCCGTAAAAATACCCAATCTCCTACATTAAAAATTCTCTCACTGCGATGTTGATCTGCCTGTTGTTTCATTCGATTTTGTGCCAAATTCAGGTTATCCTTTAAGAGTTGGAGAACTTCTTGCTGATGCTCGATGTGATCTTCCACTGCTTGAACCTTCGAATTTTCTCTTAAGGATGATGTGATGGATGGTGGATGATATCCATAAAGTGCCATAAATGGGGTCATTTTTGCTGCAGTATGGAAGGAAGTGTTATACCACCATTCAGCGAGAGGTAACCACTTGACCCATCGTGTTTGTTTATCAGATACAAAACAACGAAGATATCCTTCCAAACATTTATTTACTATCTCAGTTTGACCATCAGATTGAGGATGATAAGAGGAGCTATGAGCTAATTGAGTACCCAAACAAGAAAATAACTCCGTCCAAAAATTTCCAGTAAAAATGGGATCTCTGTCGCTCACAATAACCCTTGGGCTTCCATGTAGCTTTTGACTTCTATCCATAAATGTAGTAGCAACTGTACATGCTTTAAATGGATGAGATAATGCACAAAAGTATGCATACTTGGTAAGTCTATCAACTACCACCATGATGACACTCTTTCCTTCGGACTTAGGTAAACCTGTGATAAAATCCATTGAAATCTCCTCCCAACGTTGACTTGGAATGGATAAAGGTTGTAGAAGTCCTGGGGTCTTAATTGTTTCCACTTTATTCTGCCGGCAAACCAAACATTCCGCCACAAACTTTCGAATATCAGATTTAAGGCCATCCCAAAAAAATTCTTTCTTCACCCTGTGGTAAGTTTTTAAAAATCCTGAGTGTCCTCCTAAAAGAGAAGTGTGCAATTCCAGAAGAATCTTTTGTTTTAGTTGGGAATTCTTACAAAGATATAAGCGATCTTTGTACCATAAGGAATCATTTTTCCAACTAAATGTATCAGATGTACTAGGATCTTGCTGCAACTTTTGAATGAGTGTCCATACATCTTTGTCCTTCCATTCATCTCTTGCTTCGGTTATCCAATCTAGTTGGATAATAGAAATGGCACAAAGCAATGTTTCCACCTCTTCATTCTTTCTTGAGAGTGCATCTGCAACAACATTAAGCTTTCCTTTTTTGTAGATTATTTCAAAGTCATAACCCAACATCTTTGTGACCCATTTTTGCTGCTCTTCTGAAGATAGTCTTTGTTCCAAAAAAATTTTAAGACTATCATGATCAGTTTTTACCTTGAAGTGTCTTCCCATTAGGTAAGTTCGCCATTTCTTTAGTGCATGCAGTATTGCTAACATTTCCTTCTCATAAATAGGTTTCTGTAAATACTTTCCTTTGATTGGATGACTTTCAAAAGCAATGGGTCTTCCTTCTTGCATTAAAATAACACCAATTCCATTTCCTGAGGCATCACATTCCACAATAAAGGTTTTTGTGAAGTCTGGCGTAGCTAAGACCGGTGTTAGGCACATTGCCTCTTTAAGATGTTCAAAGGCCTTAGTTGCTTCAGGAGTCCATGAAAATGAATATTTCTTCAATAATGTTGTTAGAGGTGCTGCTATTCTCCCATAATTCTTAACAAACTTGCGATAATACCCTGTTAACCCGAGAAATCCTCACAACTGCTTTATGGTTGTAGGGACTTTCCATTCCTTAATGGCTTTAATTTTGTTAGGGTCTACTTTAACACCCTCGTGAGATACAATATGACCCAGATATTCCACCTCTTGTATTCCAAAGAAACATTTGGATTTTTTTGCATATAATTGTTTCTCCTGCAATAGTTTGAGCACCCTGTCAACATGTTCAACATGATCCTTCCAAGACTTGCTGTAGATTAGTATATCATCAAAAATACTAGCACAAATTTTCTAAGGAAGGGTTTGAAAATGGAATTCATCAACCCTTGAAATGTAGAAGGTGCATTGGTAAGGCCAAAATGCATGACCAAAAATTCATAATGACCCTCATGAGTTCGAAATGCTGTTTTTGGAATATATTCAGTCTTAATTCTAATTTGATAATATCCTGAATGAAGATCCAACTTGGTAAAATAAATTGCTCCATGTAATTCATCCAATAATTCATCAATCACAGGAATTGGAAATTTATCTTTAATGGTGAGCTTATTAAGCTCCCTATAATCGGGACACATGCGCCATGATCCATCCTTCTTATGTACCAATACTATAGGAGTAGAGAAAGAAATTTGACTAGGTTGAATTATACCCGCTTCTAACATTTCTGCAATCATACGTTCAATTTCACTCTTTTGGACATAAGGATATCTATAAGGCCTGATGTTTGTAGGAACACTTCCTAGAATCAAATGAATAGCATGATCATGATCATGAATAGGTGGGAGTCCTTTTGGATTTTCAAAAACCTTGGAATGATTGTCGAAGACTTTTTGGAGATCTGCAGAAATAGATGATTTTGATGTTGGAACTTCTAGTGAGCATAATTGTGCAATTATGCCTCGTTGTTATTTCTTTAGAAGCTTTGTCATGACATTAGAGATTATTATCTTTCCTAGCTTCCCTGCAATACCTCGTAATTCAACTTCCTTTCCTTTTGAAAAAAATTCAAGAAAATTTCTTAAAAATTAAAAGCTACCGTCCCCAAATACTGTAACCACTGTATTCCTAGTACAACATCAACACCTCCCATAGGAATTGAAAGCATTGGACTATTCAATACATATTCCCCCATGGTTAGCTTGATATTATGGCATTTTCCAAGGCAATTTATAATTCCCCCATTTGCAACCATCACTTGACATTCTGCTGCTGGGTATAGGAAACAATTCAATTCCTTAGCTACCTTACAATGAATAAAATTATGGGTACTACCTGAATCAATCAACACTATTACCTTTTTCTTCATGATATGTCCTTCTATCTTGAGAGTTTGAGGAGTTGTAATTCCTGCCAATGCATTACACGATATGGTAGGACTCATTTCTTCCTCTTCTAGGGTTGGTTACTGGTGTATATCCTCTTCTTTTTCATTTTCTTCTTCCTCTTCACAATATATGTGAAATAATTTCTTCTCAGCACACTTATGACCTTTACTGTATTTGATATCACAACTATAGCAAAGCCCCTTTTCTCTTTTTTCTTCCAATTTTTGTGGTGTCAACCTTGTAGGTTGTTGAAATCTAGGAGTAGCAAAACTTCCCTCTTTATAGAAGTGAGTGGTAGGCTTCCTTGTTGCCATAATTTTACATTCAATTTTTCTTGCCAACCTGAATGCCTTCTCCAATGAATCAAGTTCCAAAACATGAACTTCATGTTGGATTTTATCCTTTAAAGTACATATGAAGAGATCAATCCTGTGTTCCTTTGGAATATCAGTTACCCTTATATTCAATTTTTGGAAGTCCTCAATGTGCTCCCCCACTAAACCCTTTTGTTTGAGATTTATCAATTGGCTAAAGAAGGTGTTTCTCTTTGTATCCTCAATGTGCTATCATTTCCTCCGTAAAAATTGACCAAGTGACGCTTTTTTTTTTTTATGGGATAAGAGACATCGATACCATAAAAATGTATTTTGTTCTAAATGTAAAGTTGCAATGCGTACCTTTTGTGTGTTTTGCACATTATTGAGATCAAAATATTGCTCCATTTGTAGTATCCATGTTACAGGATCCTTTCCATCAAACTTCCTCATATCTATTTTTGGAATATGGTGGTTCTTCCCACCAACATTAGAGTTTATGAAATCATGATTAGCATTTATTTTGTTCTCATCATGAGTTTCCTCTACTATCTTTTCACCATTAGGAAAGATTTGTTGTATCAACTTTGTCGAACCTTCCATGTCTTCTTTTAGATCATTCTTCATGTTTTCCATTTTTTCATCAATCTTAGCTTCCATGTCATCCATCTTATATTCCATGCTAGCTTCCATGCCATGTACCTTAGCTTCCATACCATCTATCTTATCTTCCATTCTATTATCACCCTAGTAATTCTTAGGCCATGGGATTTTGGTTTATAGTTAAAGAAAACCAGGGGTAACCAAGAACCTCTTTTAGATTTAAGGATCTAACCTTCCTGAATTCCGGAGAGGGATTTCTCCTTATGATTTAACTTTGTTTTAGATTTAAATTTTAGGCTAAGTATGATTGGAAAATTGGTTTGTTTGAAAATTTTGGTGGGAAATAATATTACTTGGAGACAAATTAAAGAGGCATCTAATAGTCCATTGGGCTATGGAGTCACAATGTAGCAAGAAAGATTGAAAGGCAAGGCCAAAAGGATTCTAATGTAGTCAGGGAAAGGTAGATAACCCTAAGAGATTTGAATAGTTTGATTGGATGGGATGGCTTGCTTTCAGGATAAAGGGCAGTGAAGGATCCTTTGATCCATAAATAAGAAGAAGGAGGCAGAGGTAAAACGGGACTCAGGAGTAACTAAGAATTCCTAGGTCCAGAAATCAGTAGAAAATATTGAAATGGTCACTTAGTCAAGACAGTGAGCTTTTTACACTTATCTTGAAATAATACTCCTAATTAATCATTCAGATTTGAACAAATATATGAAACTGAATGGAACTTCAGAAAAGGAAACAATGACATAAACAATTCACTTTACTCATTAGTTTATCGCAAGAATCATGAGTTATGAAATCCAGTTATCTGTAGTCCAGTCTACTGCTATACAATCAACACATGAAGCCTCCAAAGCACTAGTAAAAATATTTATAATAATCTCAGCAACTTTTCTTCCACCCATAATACTTCAAAAAGAGAAGTATTTATAAAAAAATTATTACAAAATATCTGAGAGACATGTAGGAATATCTCTAGGCAAAAATAAATATTATTACATAGAAAGAGGGATCACTGCAAAACAAACTGGCAAGGTGTCCTCTTATCAATAAACAATAGGACTAATTATCTTAACTTATTTCTTTGTTGTAGTTTCTTGCTGGTACTTGGAAACAATATTTGTTAGAAGATAGCTTGGAAGACACTTTTTCCAATTCACATCCTTTAACTTGTGCTTTATCTCTGATACTCTTTACGTTGTTTTTTACTGTCTGACTGTTGTAAAATGAGGAATAATCTGTAGTAAAAAGTTTTTTGATAGATATTCTTTGACTCTGATTATTACCTTGATACACTTTAATTGCAAATCTTACCCTTTAGGCAATAGTAATATTATGCTTTTCATGTAATTTTATGCTTTTGTTTACAAACCTTTATATCAAATCAGTGAATTCCTGCCATTGTTCTGCACTGGGAATTCTCATGTTCTTCATTTTCATGTAGCTCTCATCTTCCTCTGTGTACTTAGAAAATTTGGGCTTGACAATGAAGATGTGTTTAATTTCATTTTGTAGAAAAAAAAAGTTCTCAAGATATTCCAAAATAACTTTGCCAGTAGGGGAACCTTATGACAGAGGTTTATTTACCAGTTCTTTGGCATATGCTCTTATATTCTTGTCATACTCTGTCTGAACCATTAGTTTTTCATTGAAGCAATGAATGTTTCGAAGGCCTGCTTGTGTTAATATAGTGTATTTAGCCATGAAATTTGTTATTGACAAGTTCATGTCTTTGCATCTTTCTTCCAAATTGTTCATCATATTTCTTTTGTTCAGGACTTTCTTGATTTGTAATATGCTCTCAGTCCTATCCTGAATGTTCAACTCTTCATGCTCTTCTCTGTTTTTGCTATTAAAAAATGTGATTAGTTTCAAAGCGTGAGAAGGTTTGTCAGCCAGTTCTTCTTTTGTCTTCTGAATTTATATTTGTGTTGCTTTGAGTAAATCCTTCTGTTCATAAATGATTTGGATTGAAGTCCACTGTAGATGTATGCATTGAATTATGTTGTTCCAAAGATAATTCTTGATATATGATACCTGTTCACTGAGATTAACCTATCGTTGTAGAATATTCACCTGCTCTTGAAGTTTTTTGGCTCTATGCTCATGTCCTTTGGACGTAATCAATGAATCTCTATTTGATGTTTCAAGATTTCGGATGGTGCCTTTCAGGTTGATTATCTCTTTATTCTTTAGGGACATGTCTTCCATACCCTTTACTATGTCAGTTGTTTCACCTGTTCGATTTACTTGTGATGTAGATGATGAAGTGGCAGAAATATCCTTAGATGTAATTGAAACTAAAGTTGCCAATACTCCTTTTGATGCCAAAAGTTCTACCAATGTAGAAGGAACAACAGTACTGATAGTTGGAATGACTATAGGAATGGAGAATTCCTGTTCTTTTTTCAATGTTTCATTTCTTTCATTAGAATTTCTGTTTGATTCTCCATTTCTTTGATCTAGGCTGTCATCTTTAAAACTAGCTGCATTAGTTCATCTTTCTCTGTTTTCTCCTGAAGAATTTCTTTAGCTTGTGGGTGCTCACTCTGTGGAAGTTTAAGTTGCTTTCTCAAGGTAGCAATATCTTCATTATTTTTCCTTATGAGAGTTTTAGCAACTTCAATATTGGAGGGATCCACTCCAATTTCTATCACCAAATATTCTAAGGACTTGATTCACAAATGCTTAGCATGAAGAGATGCTTTATCTAATTTCATTTGAGTTAGTAAATTAGATACTGTCTTTTGAAGCATGGTAGCATTCATGGTTTTGTTGACTACCTTTGAATGCAGAATTTCTGAAGCACTTCTATGAAACTCTATCTGGTCAAGTTCATGTATGGTATCTACATTTACTTCAAACTTTGTTTTCCTGTAATCTGTAGCTAACCTTGGGTCTGTAACTATTAGCTGGATAAAATACATAATCATTTTATTTTTTGAATAATCAAAAGCTGTCACAATTCTGTCTTTGTCTCCTGGTTTTTCTTTAAGAAGTTTAGAATAGACCCCATTCTTAATTTCCTCATTCTTTTCTCTAATCTGCTTGAACTTTTTCTGGATGTCAGAATCAGTTTCTTCTGCTGCTTTAGAGGAGGAGGGAGCTTCTGTATTTATCTGTGTTTCAACCATTTCTTTGCCTTTTCCGTGTGATAGTACCTGCTCATTCTGAATTTCTCTAAGTGTTTCATTGACAATTATTGTGGCCTCATCATCTGTTTGTTGATCATTATTGTTTGTTTGATCTTCATTGTCATCTATCTCTATGGCCTTTTCTTCTTCTACAGTAATCATTGTGGCCTTCTTGCTGCAAATGTCTTAAATTTATTTTCTATAATTTTTTCTGCTAAATAGGCTTCTTCTTTTCTAGTTCTTTTATTAGACACTTCTGCTTGTTGGCCAACTGTAATCACATGTGTACTATCCATATATTTTTCCTGTAGGTTATCTGTCTGCATCTGTTGAATATCATCAATCAATGTGTTTGCAACCCATTCAATCTGATTAGCATATTTTTCAATTTGTGGCTTTGAATCATGGAGGAATGGGGTTAACTTACACTTGACCCTAAGGTTACTTATAATACTTTGAGGGTCATAATTCTAGTAAAAGCTTTCTTGGAATTTAAACTCTGATAATTTGCTGACTATGTCTCTCAAATCATATATTCTATTGACTATGAAGGGGCCAATTTGACATTTTAGCTTGAACTGTGCTTTCTTTTTGGAGGCTATAAAATTCACTGCATCTGCATTCAAGATCTGTCTTAAGTACTGGAAATAAAAAATCCTGGTAGTTAGAAACTTGGGTAATTTGTACGGAGCCAAGAGTGCACCATATACTCTAATTTCTGTGTGATTTTCATACAAATACCAGTCTCCTACCTTACAGTTTTTAGACAAGTATAAAATTCTTTTGATGTCTTCATTAATCCTTGGTGGCTCTGCTTTTTTCAAGAAACTCATGGCAGGTTTAATAAACAAATCATTGAAGTCCTTTTAGTTGTATTCACTGCTATTTTTCCTGAGTAGATAAGTCCAGAATATCACTGAAAGAGGTTTGCCTTCCACATCCATCTTTTGTAATGCAATTGGGAGATTGTCTGACTGAGAAAATAGGAAGAGATGTAACAGATAGGATGAAAATATGAATACTCCTTCATCAGGTAATTTAATCAACTAATAATGCATATTATCATTAATGAACTTGGAAAATTTGAAGACTAGTTCTGGGTGTTGTCCTGGAGACAAGGTAGAGAGCAAACCTAGAATGGATGCATCTATAAAATCATCATTAGCATAGCCTAGAATAAATGAAAGCATAGAAATGGTTCTTCCAAAGCCCTCAGGGAAATCAAAAGTATCATAAGGTGGATTTACCTTAGAAAGGTTAACATGATTAGGCATGAAGTTTTGGAGGATCATAAAATTCCTAGGGAAATCTAAGTCTAAATACATCTGAGTTAAATCTTCAATGGATAATGCTACTGCTCGTGGATCGTGGCTTAGTTGGAGCATATCATTGATGGCTTCAACAATTATGTAAAATACGACCTCATTATCTTTGTTCACCATGCATCTCTGGTCAGGGATATAGTGTAACTGACACAACCTAATGAAATCTTGAGCTTCATGGGTGATGTGAACCACGTATTTAGGCAAGTTGGAGTCCCATACAGGTATATCATTTTCCACTTTCTTCTCAAATTTCTCATGACACGAGCTATGTAATTCAAGTAGATCGAACTCTAAGGTAGCATCAACAATTCTATAGTCTAAATCAATCAAGGGACTGTTCTCTTCAAAGGTGACAGGTGGATGCAATGGTCTGACTACTTCAGTGGAATCTCCAGTTAGGGCAGGAGTAGGCTTATCAATTTTTGAAGGTTTAGGGTTTGGAAGCTTGCAGGATGTAGGCTTCTGAGGTTTGGGACCTCCAGACCTAGGAGTGACCTGCTTTTTTCTCATTTTGAATAAAAATGAGTAAGATTAGACTATTTTCTTAGTTTCTTTTGGGAAATAGAAGGAAAATTGAGTTGCTTTAGGAAGAATTCAGAATCTGGGTGAGGGTTTTAGGATGAAAATGCAGACTTACAATGTGTAGAAGAATGGAAAGGGATTTTAATGGTTTTTTCATTAATTCAAATGGATTTTAACCGCAGAAATAACTTTTGGATGGTCAAAAAATCTTTACAACTGAATTAGGCGGAAGTGGCAAATTTTGAGAAAATTTTGACAGGGTTCCCCCCTTTTCTTCAAGGTTTGAATATTTTAAGATGAGTAATTTTAGTTTATATATTCAAAGTAGTTTGATTTTATTCTTTGAAATTAAGATTTTGCAGGTCGGATTACTGAAAAATACCTTGAAGAGGTACGGTTGCAGTCGAAGAAGGTTTCCAGGTTTATACTAGTCTTCAAACTAGTCGCATTTGCTTAGTAGAAGGCGCTGAGAGTATTCGACGGTGAATTTCAGAGGGAAAATGGTTTTAGAATGAAAAACTGGTTCGAAAACAGCTCTGCAATGGTGTCTGTGAGTGATTTCTCAGAGGATGAAGGCACAAAGGTAAGCAAATGATAAAAAATAAGGTTAAAATCTTAAGTTTTATCAATATGCGAAGTATTAATTACAGGTTAAGTTGAAATGACGGGAGTGGTTTTCGCATTGAAGGAAAAACCATTAGTGGTTATTACATTGCTCCTAGGCGGTAAATGGTTTTTCACTTTTGGAATGTGATCCAGTAGAAATGAGACACGTAGCAGGTGGTGATTTCACGAAACAACTTTTATCGCATTATTTTTTACAAACTTTGCCCGATCACTTTTGTTATGTGATATTGAATATGCGCCGTCGGATTTGATTGAGCGATGCGAAAGGTCGAGATCTTTCAGAAAGTTGCGCAGAAACAGTAAGGTGGGGTCGAGCTTTTATGGTGAGCTGTTGATCTTGAAAGATAAAGATCTACGGTGTGAGACAAATGCGATATCGGGGAAAGGTAGGGCATGAAGCAAGGGAAAGTGGGACCCGGGTTCAATATTATCCATTGATTTTGATAAGGGTGATCAGACAGTTGAGGTTGAACCCGATGCTGGGAAAATGGAATGAATAATGGTTTTGAAATATATAAAATCAGTTTATATATAGAATGGGGTGGGTTTAATAAAGGTATAACCAGGGTTTGATACTTATATGAAACATGAGGTTTCACATATCAAAAAGGAAAAAAACTTGAGGCTCTTAACCTTAGGTTAAGGCATGCGAGGCATGGGAGAATAAGTATTTTTTGTGCGTTATTTTAAATACACAGAATGTACATAAAATACACTTTTTATTATTATTTAACTTTATTATATAGTTTTAGACTGTGGAGGGGTCTAACAACCATAGGGGAAAGGGGTATATTTTTATAGGTAGTTTTATGTCAAAGGGGTAATTTCGAGATGTTATTTCAACATGTGATTAATATCTTTGACACAAAAGCATATAATAAGAGGGTTTTTGGGGATATTAAATTAAAAGAAGTTATATTACTAGGACTACGATATTTGATAGGGAGTTAATAAAATAGTTTAAGTGTTAACATGAAAAGGGACAATGAATACTCAAAATTTCATAAATAAAACCAAGGAAAGTGAAAATTGGAGTAAAGCTTCATTTTCATAATTCATTCACTTTTACTTAGTATATCATGTTTTTTGAGGGTTTTATTCTTTATAAAATGGGGGAAGTTAATTAAATGGGCTTTTATGTAACATTTAAGCAAGAAAAGAGTTCTCACTTATGAAGAAAAATGGTGATGAGTGTATGGAGGGGTAAATGATGAAATTTTTTGAGATTAATATAGAAACTTAACATTTTCAACTAGTTTAGTCATTGAGCCTTGGGTTCGGTCCCAACAGAAGTCAAGGAAATGCCTTGAGCCTCTTTGACTGATAATTTAGAACATCAAATTTCTAGGGGAAGGGGAACTTAGTTATTTGTAGCCTGGTGAAATATATTTACAGTGATGTTTCCCACCTTCTTCTACCTACCCAGTCATTATCTTCTAACATTTTTTCTTCTATTTTGATCAGGTGCATTTGAACTAGAAACCTTACAACCTTTCATTCTTTTTGGAAAGAAATAAACAATCTAATTCTACACTTATTGCATCCAAGATTCCAAATTAAACTGTTGGATTCTTTTATTCTCTACCTAACTAGTGAATTTTCATGACTAAACTGAATGAGAATTCTTTATTCACTATCTACAACAAGTAAAATTGAAACATGATAAGCCAAGATTAAATTGTTATAATCATCATGGATTATGGCATTTATTGACATTTTTCCATAATCATCTGCAAAAAGTAAAAGTAGGGGCATTTAGACTTGCACACTTTCATGTTTTATTCATCTTTTTCTTTTTGGGTTATATTATTTTTTCTAAGCCCTTTGATTTTTCTTTTAGGACTTTTTACCCTCTTTTTGATTTTTTTTTTCTTTTTTAACAAAATATGGGAAAATAACTTACAGAAAGCAAAGTTTGTACATATTTACAAGAATACCATCATTCAAGTCAAAATTAATAATCCTATATTTATAGGTCACTAACATCGGCTTCACTTGGGGATGGCATTTCTTGATGGAATGTCAAGAATTCTAAGATCAATAGCCTTCAACTTTAACCTTGGTGATCCCGTAATTGCCTTCTAATTTCTGCAACAATTCATACTTATGAAATTTTGTACTGCAAAGCTTAGGGCCTTCTCTTCGGGCTTCAACTTTGTATATAAAATCTCCAATCCAATCTACACACTTGCAATTAATATTTACAATGATAAAAATAAATGAATCTAACTGATGACTGACTCAGAAGAATAGTAGTGTTTCAGCATCCTACCATTCACTGGTCCTTCTTATAGTTCAGTTCCTTCCAAATTCTTGATGAAAAAAGAATTGTTACCTCTGTAACCATATATCACATAAGGTCCTTGCCATAGAAAGTCAAACTTTTGATGTTTTCCTTTATCCTCTCTCCGTGAATCCCATTTCAAAACTTGATCTCCTATGAAAAAATCATCTTCTTTAATCCTTTTGTCAAAAATATTTTTAATTTTATCTTGTAAAACTTCTAATATTTCATAAACTTCTTCCCTTGTTTGTTGGAGATATATAGTTTCATTAATTCTTCATTGAATATCATTTGTTTCCACCTGTGATTCCTGAATGATCTTCATGACTAGAACACCCAAGGAAGAGGGGAAAACTGCATCCATTCCATAGACAATATGATAAGGTGAAGTTCCAATAGACTTCTTTGTGGTAAGTCTATCATCCCATAAGGCATAGACTAGCTTTTTGTTCTGGGTCTTTTTGTTTTCTTGAAGTAATTTTTTGATGATATTGATTAAGCTTTTGTTTGATGATTCAGCTAAACCATTACCTTGGGGATAATATGCAATAGAATGATCTAAGGTAATATGGTATTTACGAAAGAAATAAATCATTTTCTTGTATTTGAATGCAGCTGCATTGTCATTAATAATCTTATGTGGACATACAAATATTGACAAAATATTACTTTCTATAAATGAGATTATAACTAAATCAGTGGCTTGCCTAGTAGGAATTGCTTCTATCTACTTGGTAAAGTAATCTGTAGCAGTTAAAATCCATTTATGTTGGCCTAAGGATGGAGGGTGGATTTCACCAATGAAGTCTAAACCCCATTGTTGAAATGGTTTTTCAGTAGATATAGGCTTAAGAGGTAAGTGCAATAGTTTATTTTTCCCTTCAAAAATTTGGCATTTGTGACAGGAAGTAACACATTTTTTGACATCAGAAAATAAAATTGGCTAGTAGAAACTAGCTCTTAGTATTTTGTCTGCTGTACTCTTCTAGTATAGGTGGCATCCATAGTCACCTGCATGAAATTCATCAAGAATTTTTTCAACCTCTGATTTTAATAAACAATTCAGTAAAATCCCACCACTTTCTTTCCAATAACGTGCATTGTTTAAGATACAAAACCTCATTTCTTTCTATTTGATGAATCTTTCTTTGGTTTTGGTTAACCCAGGAGGAGCTTGTAAATGTGTGAGTACAAAGAAAATATCAGAGTACCATGGTGAGTCTAGATAGGCCTCACTGATCAATGGAGTTGCCATCTCCTCCTGGTCATCTATTTGTGCAATGAAATTTATATCTAAAGAATCACAATTGGATTCAGCCATCAATATAGCTAAACCCTGTCCTTTAATGAGTTTTGTTGGTTTGATTTCCAGATCATATTCAAGGATAGTGGAAATCCACTTTCCTCTCCTACTATAAGGTCCATCTTGTGTCAGAATATCTTTAATTACAGCATTGGGAACATATGCAATGATGTGGGAATGGAGTATGTAAACTCTGAAGTCTTTTATGGCTTTAACCAGGGCTAAAGCCTTCTTGTCCATTATATTATATTTCAGGGGTGCATCTCTAAGGGATTTACTAAAAAATGCAATTGGTTGTTCAAAACCTTCGTTGTTTTTCTACAAAATAACTGCAACTATGGTATGTTCAGATGCAAAGGAAAAGATTATGAAATCTTTTGTATAATCTGGGCTGATGAGGAATGGTGCTTTTGTCAAGGCCTGTTTTATTGATTCAAAATATTGTTTGGATTTTACAGTCCACTTTATTGCAGAGTCCTTTTTAAGCATATTGTTGAGTTGTTTTATGATTTCAGCCAGGTCAGAGATAAATCTTCTTAAAAATTTGATTTTACCCAAGAATGTTTGAAGTTGTTTTATGTTTCTTGGTGGTTGAATGTTCAAAATATCTTTAATTCTTACAGGGTCTATTCTAATGCCTTCTTTGGAGATTATGTGACCTAACAATTTTCCTTCTTCTAGTCCAAAAAGAGTCTTTTTAGGATTTAGGGATATACCATATTTTCTACACTTGATAAAGACTTGTCTCAAGTGATCCAGGTGTTCATCATTTGTTTTTGAAAAGACATCAATATCATCAAGATAGATAACTAAAAATTCATGGATTTCCTTTGCAAAGGCAATATCCATGGCCCTCTGAAAAGTAGCTCCTGCATTTTTCAATCCAAAAGTAATTTTCACATACATGAAAGTGCCCCAAGGAGTGGTAAATGAAGTTTTAGTTTGATCATCTTTATGAACTAGAATTTGATTATAACCAGAGAAACCATCTAGTAAAGAAATTCTTGAAGAACCTGCCACCCTCTGCAAAATATGGTCCATTTTAGGCAAGGGGTAATTGTCTTTCAAGGAAGCTTTATTTAGATTTAGAAAGTCTATACACAGTCGAATTTCTCCTATTTTCTTTCTGGTGGGCACTAAATTAGAAACCCAATCAGAATACATGAAAGATGCAATTATTTGTGCATCAAACATTCTTTTAACCTCTTTCTCAATTAAAGGTAACAAAATTGGATTAATCCTTCTTAGTTTTTTTTGAAAAGGTTTTTGATTTTCTTTCAAAGGAATCTTTTGTTAAATTATGTCTTCGTTGTAAGTTTTTAGATCTTCGTAACCCCATGCAAAAACATCCTGGTATTCTTTCAAAATTTCTATATATTTAACCTTTTCTTCTGATGATAAGGACTTTGATAATTTGATAATTTTTGGTTTTTCATTTGTTCCTATGTTACACTCTTCTATATCAGACCTGAATGGTTCCATTTTTGGCCTTTTGGGCGCATAATTGGAATCAAACAAGTCTTCTAAGGGATTTAAACCTCTGGGTAAAATTTTATGTTTTAAATCTATCAAATTAGGTTCATCTTCCATCATTTCCTCTATATCTACTTTTTCCAAGTCATCTATGCCATTGTGAGTAAAGATAGTAGGTCTATTAAAAGTATGTACATTTAAATCGTCCATTTGACAAAAAATTTAATCCATGTTACAAGGTGAATCTATATTAAAATCATTATCAATTTGACAATTATGAAATTCTCCCTCATTGTTCAAAAAGTGATAAATTTGTTGATCTTCTGAAAAAAATTTCCAGTATTTTACATTATCTGGAACAATAGGTATGTGTTTGATTTCAGTAGTGTATTTTTGTATTGGTGAAAATGGAAGTTTGCAAGTGATAACAAAAGTTGCTAAGCAATAGGCTTGTAAATTTTGTTTCCTAGGAATAATAGTAAACTTGCATTCTAACAAATCTTCAACCAAATCTGTTGTTGTGTCCCTGTATCTGGCCAATCTGGGATTGTGAACAGAGTATTCTATGTTTATTTGTTTGATAACTAACTCCAAATCTCCCATGATCAATATTATTTGACCTCCCAATTTTCTAATGATTTGAAGACCTAAGATTAAAGCCTCATATTCAGCCATGTTATTGCTACACTTGAAATTCAATCTAAAGGCATGCCCTTGGGAATGGCTAGTTTCAATGTTGGTGATCCATACACCAGCTCCAGCTCCTGATTTATTCACTGATCCATCAAAATCCAAATGCCATAAAGCTTCATGACCAATGTAATCTTCCATTATTTTAGGCTTTATATCAGTGATTTTATTTTGGATATTATTATGATCAGAGTTACAGAGAATAAAGGAATCAAGATCAGTAGGAGTTGAATAGATTGGGTAATTGGTAGGTCTTTCGGCACTACTCATCATAAACTCCGTTAAGGTTTCTCTGTAAAGATTTTTGGGCTGTCCAAATACCGAGATAGTGGCATAACGCATGTTAAGTTGTAGATATCCCTGCAACTTTCCTCCCCGTGAGCGAGAAAGAAGCATGCCATATTTTGGCAGGATATCAGCTACCACAACATCCATGATCATGCTTTTACCAGGTATTGGACCAAGTTTACACACAAATATTTAATCAATCTTATGCATTAGACTTTGGATGAATCAAACGAGAATAAATCTTTATATGGTCAGGTTATGTCTAGATTCAGGGTTTCCATTATTGCTTTGGGCACTAGATTATGGGAAGCTCTAGTATCTAGCATTGCATTGTGTAATATTTGATCATGTATAGTAAGACTTAAGTAAAATGGAGGTACCGACCCATATGAATTCTTACCATCTACATTTGGACCAAAGATTAATTCAGGTCTATCATCAATCATATTAATTGTATCCTCATTTTCATTTACATTCAATGTTTCAGTAATAATAGATCTGTACAAGTCATTTTTAGCCAATTCAACTAAGGGAATAGTTATCTTCAACTTAGATATTTGAGATTGACTGTTAAATGTTGACTGAGATTTGATAGCTTGAATTATTTCATCTTTTGGAACTGTTGTTTGGGATGATTTTTCTTGAGTTTTAGTAGTTTTACCTTTAGTCTGAGATTTTCTTTTATCTTCTGTTTGAGTTTCCTGATTTCTGCTATCTTTGATTATTTTTTCAGGAACAGTTTGAGTGTTAACAGATGCTTTGTCATATTTGGAATTTTCAGCAGAAGATTTAGGATTTGATGATTTTGAGTCAGCTGGATTCTTTTTTGGATCAGTAACTGTTGCTAAATTGGTGGCCTTTGTAGTATTAGCCTTTTGGGCATCTTTGGAGGATTGAGCTACCTCATCAGTGATATCTACAATCTTAGGACTAAGTTTTTTTTAGGACTGGGTGGGTTCGAATTTTGTTTATTTTCTCTGGGAATAATCTGCAAAAGTTTCGTTTTGGGAGCCTCTATATTCTTTTTGTTTTGACTTTGTTGAGTTGGAGCATTGTTTTTTGTAGTAGGCTCATTTGTTTTCTTGCTCCTAAGGTTATATTGACTATGAATTTCATTGATTGTGAAGTCATAACCTTGCTTATAGTCAAAGAATTCACCAGATTCCACTTTTAACTATTGTAGCTCAAAAAGTTCCCGATCCTCCTGAGTGAGGAAAATTGTAATGTTTTCATCTATCCCCATTACTATGTTGATATCTTCCTCATCCTCAACATTGTTTTGAGAACTTTTAGAAAATTTCTCTTGAAATGGAACTCTAATGTTTTGATCTGGGGAGGGTTCTTTACCTTTCCCGGGATTTTTTTTTCTTTTTTCTTTTTTTTTTCTGTAGTTGGGATTTCTGATTTGGGATTGATTATCCCATTGCGGTTTCCTCTCAATGTGGTGTAATATCTCAACTACTTTTTCTAAAGTTTTGTTAATAAAATCAAATTCACCATCTAAGCTTGAAGTCTCTTCTTTGATGGTGACCCTCCTCTCATTTCTAAGTTTGGCTTTTTTGGCAAGGATATTGATTTCTACACCAACAACATTCAGTTGCATTTGTTCTAGGGTTTCTACATCTCTTTCTCTAAGTTGGTAGGCCATGTCTACATCAAAACAATCAGGGAATTTGAGCAGCACGGAATATAGAGTGGGTTTAAGGTTTGCGGGAACAAAATTGTAAATATTGTTGTATCTAGTACAAAAGTCTTGGACAGACTTAGTAGGAGTTATTTTAACAGCATCAAAATCAGACAATATTTGTAGGGGATTCTTTTTCTTTTCCCATTTATTTAGGAAAGCTCTGTGAAAGGCAGCTAAGTTTGCTATACTACCAGCATATAAATTTCTAAACCATGTTTTTACCTCTCTAGTTAAGTTTTGTGCAAACAACCTCATTCAGACATCAGATTCATCTATCTCATAAATTTCCTAAAAATCATTCATTCTAGTGATATGTTGTTGTGCAGTAATTTGTGAAAAATTATCAAATAATGGGATATCATTTTGGTAATTTTGGGGCATGTCATGGAGGTTTTGAGGTAAGACCAGAGGAGCATATATGGCTGCCATTTCTTGGATTTTTGCTAAACTGGGAGGTACAGTAGTAGTGGCAGGGACAGTGTTGGTTATAACAGTAGATGTGCTAAAGGTTGTACTTGAAGATCTTGGAAAAGAGGATGAAAAATAAGTGTTATGACTAGGAAATATAGATGAAGTGATTATGAAGCTAGTGGGTGCAGTGGTAGTGGATGTAGTGGACTGAGTAAATGATGGAAATAATACTTTTGGCTGTAAAGGCAGATCAGGGATGAATGATTCTGTGGATGAACTGGTGGTGGATTGAGGATATGATGAATATATGATCCTAGGCTGCAAAGGTATCTCTAGACTAATAGGCTCTCTGGGTGAACTGACAGTGGAATCTGTAAATGAAGTGGCAGCATATAGATTAGAATCTGCTGCTAAAAAGATAGTGGTGGATAATTGAGAAACTGGAGGTTTAAATTGAGACACAAAATTGGCTAATTTAATAGCTTCATCAATATCTTTAATTCGTGTAACATTTACCCTTTCTAATGGACTTTGAATTTCAGTTTTGCCTGATTTTATTGAGGCTGAAATAATTTTATGTTTCTCATTCACAAAAGAAGTGAAAACAGGATCTATAACAGTGTTCTTTAAAATAGTTTCAGATTTATTTCTAAATAATGAATTTTCAAACTTGAAATCAAATTCAATATCTGATAAGCTTACTAATTCTTTGAGTAAATAATCATCCTTTTTTAGGGGCACTTCAGTTTCTAAACTAACAATCTGTTTTTTCTTTTTTTTCTATCTGGTCTGGATTGTCTACTATATATGTAGGGCTAGGATCAGGGTTGGATCTAGTATAATAGACTTTCTTTGGCGCGAGAATTATTATTGTATAAATACCCACAACCTTTAAACTTAACCTTAAAATAAAAAATAGTTTAAACTTAAAACTATTCCTCTTAGTTTAAACTTAAAACTGGAGAGTGGTTAGATCCCCAGTATGGTCGCTAGTATGTTATCACCCTAGTAATTCTTAGGTCATGGGATTTTGGTTTATAGTTAAAGAAAACCAGGGGTAACCAAGAACCTCTTTTAGATTTCAGGATCTAACCTTCCTAAATTCCGAAGAGGGATCTCTCCTTATGATTTAACTTTGTTTTAGATTTAAATTTTAGGCTAGGTATGATTGGACAATTGGTTTGTTTGAAAAGTTTGGTGGGAAATAAGATTACTTGGAGACAAATTAAAGAGGGATCTACTAGTCCATTGGGATATGGACTCAAAATTTAGTGAGAAAGACTAAAAGGCAAGGCCAAAAGGATGTTAATGTACTCAGGGGAAGGTAGATAACCCTCAGAGATTTGAATATTTTGATTGGATGGGATGGCCTGCTTTCGGGATAAAGGGAAGTGAAGGATCCTTTGATCTAGAAATAAGAAGAAGGAGGTAGAGGTCAAATGAGACTCGGGAGCAACTAAGAATTCCTAGGTTTGGAAATCAACAGAAAATATTGAAATGATCACTTAGTTAAGATAGGAAGATTTTTACACTTATCCTAAAATAATACTCCTTATTAATCATTCATATTTGAACACATATATGAAATTGAATGGAACTTCAGAAAAGGAAACAATGACATAAAGAAATCACTTTACTCATTAGTTTATCGCAAGAATCCTGAGTTATGAAGTCCAGTTAGCTGTAGTCCAGTCTGCTGCTATACAATCAACACATGAAGCCTCCAAAGCACCAGAAAAAATATCTATAATAATCTCAACAACTTTTATTCCACTCATAATACTTCAAAAAGAGAAGTATTTATACAAAAATTATTACAAAATATCTTAGAGACATGTAGGAATATCTCTAGGAAAAAATAAAGATTATTACATAGAAAGAGGGATAGCTGCAAAACAAACTGGCAAGCTATCCTCTTATCAATAAAAAATAGGACTAATTATCTTAGCTTATTTATTTGTTGTAGTTGCTTGTTGGTACTTGGAAAAAATATCTGTTAGAAGATTGCTTGGAAGACACTCTTTCCAATTCATATCCTTTAACCTGTGCTTTATCTCTGATACTCTTTACGCTGTTTTCTTACTGCTCGATTGTTGTAAAATGAGGAATAATCCTCAGTAAAAAGTGTTTTAACTGATACTCTTTGACTCTGATTATTACCCTGATACACTTTAACTGCAAGTCTTACCCTTTAGGCAATAGTAATATTCTGCTTTTCATGTAATTTTCTGCTTTTGTTTACAAACCTTTATATCAAATCAATGAATTCCTGCCATTGTTCTGCACTGAGAATTCTCATGTTCTTCAATTTCCTGTAGCTCTCATCTGCTTCTGTGTACTTAGCAAAGTTGGGCTTGACAATGAAGATGTGTTTAATTTCATTTTGTAGAAAAAATAAGTTCTTATCTTCTTGTCATACTCTGTCTGAACCATTAATTTTTCATTGAAGCAATGAATGCCTAGAAGGCCTGATTATGTTAATATAGTGTATTTAGCCATGAACTTTGTTATTGACAAGTTCATGTCTTTGCATCTTTCTTCCAAATTGTTCATCATATTTCTTTTGTTCATGACTTTCTTGATTTGTAATATGCTCTCAGTCCTATCTTGAATTTTCAGCTCTTCAAGCTCTTCTCTATTTTTTTTGTTCAAAAATGTAATTAGTTTCAAAGCTTGAGAAGGTTTGTCAGCCAATTCTTCTTTTTTCTTTTGAATTTCTATTTGTGCTTATTTGATTACATCCTTCTGTTCATAAATGATTTGGATTGAAGGCCACAGTAGATGTATGCGTTGAATTATGTTGTTCCAAAGATAATTCTTGATATATGATACCTGTTCACTGAGATTAACCTATTGCTATCGAATCTTCACCTTGTAGGTTTTAACCCTGAACAGAAATTATCTACACACGAATCTTATAACAAAAATAAACAATTGCGAGAGCATAAAACATAAAACAGATAAACACAGAGATTTTCCCCTGGATCCCAAATCGGGACGACCAGCTTGATTTTCCATTATATTCCTTTTAGTGTTACAACACATATATATACATGCCGGAGCATACATAAACCCCAATCCATTAACCCTGGATTAGAACATAACCGTAGTTCCCTTGACCGGATCTACAAAAATACCAGGGGCCGAAAACCATCGAACCCAAAAACCATGTGCAAAACCATGCACAAAACCATGGACGCAGACTACCCAGCGGAAATTAAGGAACCAAAATTTTCGCCGGGGCGCTGCCCCGGACCCCGACAGGGGGGGCTATCGCCCCCCTCTTACCCCCTCGTGCGTGCTTAGTCATGGAAAGAATATAACACATACCCAACATTCTCCCACTTGTTGTTTTCTTTCCACAAGGGGCCACAAGAGGGCTTAGTCATTGGGCCAATTCTTCAACACCCATTGTTTCTCTACACCAAGAGAACTTCTGAGTGCTCACAGACTTCGTCAATGCATCTGCAACATTCTTCAAAGTGTCCACCTTTACTAGTAACACCCTTTTAGCCTCAACCATATCTCTAACAAAGTGATATTGAACATCGATGTGCTTTGTCTTTGAATGATAAGCAGGGTTCTTAGCCAAGAAAATTGCACTTTGGCTATCACAGTCTATCCTTATAGCTTGCTGTACCAACCCCATACTTGAACACAATCTCTGCAACCAAACTGCTTCCTTGCTTGCATGAGTGGCTGCTATGTATTCTGCCTCTGTAGTTGAAAGAGCCACTACAGACTGTCTTTTACTCATCCAACTAAATACGCCTCCAAATAGGCTAAACACATACCCACTTGTAGATCTTCTTTGGTCCAGATCTCCAGCCCAGTCTGCATCAACAAAACCATGAATGTCCAACATTCTTTCCAATCCTGATCTTCCCTGGTAGCACAAGCCATAATCACTAGTGCCACGTAAATATCTGAAAACCCGCTTCACTGCTGTCCAATGCTCCTTCCCTGGGTTTGACATAAACCTGATCAATACTCCCACTGCATGTGCAATGTCTGGTCTAGTACAGACCATTGCATACATCAAGCTACCCATTGCACTTGCATATGGAACACGGGACATATACTCCTCTTCTTCTTGTGTCTTGGGACACTGTTCAGCAGACAGCTTTACACCTACAGGAATAGGAACCTTCACCGGTTTACTATCCTGCATATTGAACCTATGCAATATAGTCTCGACATACTTCCTCTGGTTTAACCAGAGCTTCCTCTTTGCCTGATCTCTCTTAATTTCCATGCCCAAAATATAGTTTGCAGCACCAAGATCCTTCATGTCAAATTTGGAGAACGGTTGGGTCTTCAAATCTTGGATAATTTCTTTGTCATTTCCAATCAACAACATATCATCCACATACAAGACCAAATAAATAACACGGTCACCAATTAATTTAAAATAAACACGGTGATCCTCCTTGCTTCTGGTGAAGCCAAGTCCCCATATATAGGTATCAAATTTCTGATACCACATCCTTGGTGACTGTTTTAACCCATACAGAGACTTCTTCAACCTGCATACCAGTTCTTTCTTACCCTTCACCATAAAACCTTCAGGTTGCTTCATGTAGATCTCTTCTTCTAGATCCCCGTGAAGAAATGTTGTCTTCACATCCATCTGTTCTATCTCAAAATCAAATGCAGCAGCAACAGATAAAAGTAATCTAATAGAAGTAACTTTGGCAACAGGAGAAAAAATATCACCAAAATCAATTCCCGGCACCTGGGAATAACCTTTTGCTACCAATCGAGATTTGTATTTCTCCACCTTGCCTTCTACATTCATCTTCTTCTTAAACAACCATTTTCTCCCAATGGGCTTCCTTCCATCCGGCAACTCCACCAGATCCCATGCATCGTTTTTGTGCAAGGATGCCATTTCATCAACCATGGCCTCCTTCCAGATTTTTCCATCCTCTGAATCGACTGCCTCCCTGACAGTTATGGGTTCATCATCAGTTATAGTTAAGGCAAAACCTGAACAGAAAGCAGATGGACTATACCTTTCTGGTTGCCTTCTTTCCCGAACTGATCTTCTCAAAGCTAGAGTTTGTGGCTCTTCATCTTCTGAGTCTTCTTCTGTTGTAGAGTCTGATTCATCCTCCTTTAGCTCAAACTCTATATTTTCAGGTTCCTTTGATAGGAATTCATGTTTAACAACATCTTTCACTTCTCTAAACACCACATCTCGACTGTACACAACCTTCCTTGTTTCTGGGTTCCAAAGCTTGTAACCCTTTAAACCATCCTTATACCCAATAAAGATGCACTTTTCAGATTTATTATCTAACTTGGTCCTTTTCTCCTTTGGAACATGTACATATGCATCACATCCAAATACCCTTAGATGTGAAAGAGAGGGTTTCTTACCAGTCCATACCTCATGTGGGGTCTTATCCTCCAACACTGATGAAGGTGATATGTTAACTAAGTAACATGCAGTCTCCACTGCCTCTGCCCAGAATTCTTGTCCTAACCCGGTACCACTGAGCATGCTTATTTCCTTTTCCATCAGTGTTTTGTTCATTATTTTTGCAACTCCATTTTGCTGAGGTGTGTATGGAGTAGTCTTCTGCCATGATATACCACACTTCTTACAGAAATCTTCAAATTCCTTCTTGCAGAACTCCCCACCATTATCTGTCCTCAATGCCTTTATCTTCTTCTTTGTCTGGTTTTCCACCAGAGCCTTAAATTCTTTAAATTTGTCAAAGACTTCAGATTTCTTCCTCAAGAAATATATCCATGTATTCCTTGAAAAGTCATCTATGAATGAAACATAGTACACAGACTTTCCCAGTGATGGAACTGACACAGGCCCAAACACATCACTGTGCACGAGTTCTAATATCTTGTTTGCCCTCTTAGCACCAGAAGGAAAACTCACCTGATTCTGCTTCCCATATACACAATGTTCACAGAAATCGAAATCCAGAGAACAATTAGACATACCTTCTACCATACCATCTCTATGCAGTATCCGAAGGCCCTTCTCTCCAATATGTCCAAGCCTTTGATGCCATAACATGGTCTTTTCTCCAGAGACAGCTAGGCTTTCCGCTCCACTTTCAGGAACCATAGAAATATTACACCCATCAATAACAGTGCTACCTTGCAGCTTGTATAGAGTTCCAGTCCGAACTCCCTGCATTAGTACCAATGCTCCCCGAACCATCTTGCTTACAGAAATCAAATTTCTAGCCAATGCAGAAATATGCAGAACACCAGGAAGTGTTCTAATCCTTCCACCTTGCAGCTTCAGCTTGACCTTTCCACGTCCGATGATTCTGGCCCTCCTATCATCCCCTAGGAAGATATCACCACCATCATATTTCTCATACTCGCAGAACCACTCCCTATGGGGAATGAAGTGAAAGGATGCACCTGAGTCAATCAACCATGACTCATGATCTACATGAGTATTTGAAGAAGAAGCCAAATACACATCCCCACCTTCATCCGAGGTGGTTTTTGCCTCTGCAGAAGGAGCATCATCAGATCCCTTTCCTTTCTCAGGAGCTTTAGATCTGCAGTCCTTTTTGTAGTGCCCTTCCTTTCCGCATTTCCAGCATACCTTTACAAACTTTCCAGGAGATTTAGATCTCCCTCTAGATTTGGATCTCCCACTTGAAACCTTATTCTTGTTTCTTTTTTGGGACCTTCCTCATACAGATAAGGCATCTCCATTCTGGCCCTCCATATTTCTCCGTCTCATTGCCTCCGATAACAAGGCTAAGACAATGTCATCAAAATTCAAGGTATTTGTATTGGTACCTATTGTAATAACCAGACTGTCCCACGAGTCTGGTAGAGAACACAACAAACTGATGCACTTATCTCCATCTGAGATTTTAATATCAACAGATGACAACTGACTTACCACGGTATTGAAGGCGTCGGATGCTCATCATGAGAGTCTCCATCCTTCATCACCAGGGTATACAAGCTTTTCGCGAACAACATTACGAGAGACTTAGATTGGTACAAATTCCCAGAAAAAACTTTTCCCACAAATTCTTGTGTGCTTCCCGGATACATTCGAAAATGCGAATCCTAACATACTGACGTATTGTGCTCTTAGCCTTCCGATCCAGTTTCTTCCTGTCTTCATCTGACATTGCCGTTGGTTTAGTACCTGGATCTACCGCGATCCACTGATCTTTATCCACCAGCAGATCCTCCATCTTGAGCTTCCACAACTCAAAACTCTGACCATTAAATTTCTCGATCTCTGTCTTTCCGCCGCTTGCCATATTCTTTCACCGCAAGAATCGATCCCGCAGATCTCCCACTGCACAGGGTCTACCACAGGCCCGAGCAAAAAACCCTCAACAACAAAGGCGTCCCCTTGAAGCCGAAACAACTCTGATAACAAATGTAGGTTTTAACCCTGAACATAAATTATCTACACACGAATCTTATAACAAAAATAAACAATTGCGAGAGCATAAAACATAAAACAGATAAACACAGAGATTTTCCCCTGGATCCCAAATCGGGACGACCAGCTTGATTTTTCATTATATTCCTTTTAGTGTTACAACACATATATATACATGCCGGAGCATACATAAACCCCAATCCATTAACCCTGGATTAGAACATAACTGTAGTTCCCTTGACCGGATCTACAAAAATACCAGGGGCCAAAAACCATCGAACCCCAAAACCATGTGCAAAACCATGCACAAAACCATGGACGCAGACTACCCAGCGAAAATTAAGGAACCAACACACCTGATCTTGAAGTCTGTTGGCTCTCTGCTCATGTCCTTTTGATGTAATCAATGCATCTCTATTTGATGTTTCAAGATTTTTGATGGTGCCTTTCAAGTTGATTAGCTCTTTATTTTTTAGGGACATGTCTTCCATAGCCTTTACTATGTCAGCTATTTCACCTATTCAATTTACTTGTGATGTAGATGATGAAGTGGCAGAAATATCTTTAGATGTAATTGACACTGCAGTTGCCAATACTCCTTTTGGTGCTAAATGTTCAGCTGATGTAGAAGGAACAATAGTACTGATATTTGGAATGACTGTAGGAATGGAGAATTCTTGTGATTTTTTCAATGTTTCATTTTGTTTCATTATAATTTTTGTTTGATTCTCCATTTCTTTGATCTGAGCTGTCATCTTTAATACTAGCTGCATTAGTTCATCTTTCTCTGTTTTCTCCTGAAGCATTTCTTTAGCCTGTGGGTGCTCACTCTGTGAAAGTTTAAGTTTCTTTCTCAAGACACGAATATCTTCATTATTTTGTCTTATGAGAGTTTTAGCAACTTCAATATTGGAGGGATCCACTCCAATTTATATCACCAAGTATTCTAAGGATTTGATCCTCAAATCCTTAGGATGAAGAGATGATTTATCTAATTTCATTTGAGTTTGTAAATTAGATACTGTCTTTCGAAGCATGGTAGCATTCATGGTTTTGTTGACTACCTTTGAATACAACATTTCTGAAGCACTTCTATGAAACTCTATCTGGTCAAGTTCATGTATGGTATCTTCATTTACTTCAAACTCTGTTTTCCTGTAATCTGTAGCTGAACTTGAGTTTGTAACTATTGGTTGGAGAAAAGACATAATCATTTTATTTGTTGAATAATCAAAAGCTGCCACAAGTCTGTCTTTGTCTCCTAGTTTTTCTTTAAGAAGTTTAGAATAGACCTCATTCTTTTCTTTGATCTGCTTGAAATTTTTCTGGATGTCAGAATTAGTTTCTTCTACTGCTTTAGAGGAGGAGGGAGCTTCTGTATTTATTTGTGTTTCAACCATTTCTTTGCCTTTTCCCTGTGATAGTACCTGCTCATTCTAAATTTCTCTAAGTGTTTCATTGAAAATTATTGTGGCCTCATCATCTGTTTGTTGATCATTATTGTTACCTGCTCATTCTAAATTTCTGTAAGTGTTTCATTGAAAATTATTGTGGCCTCATCATCTGTTTGTTGATCATTATTGTTTTTTTGATCTTCATTGTCATCTATCTCTACGACCTTTTCTTCTTCTACAGTAATCATTCTGGCCTTCTTGCTGCAAATTGTCTTAAATTTATTTTCTATAATTGTTTCTTCTAAATAGGCTTATTCTTCTCTAGGTATTTTATTAGACACTTCTGCTTGTTGGCCAACTGTAATCACTTGTGTACTATCCATCTATTTTTCCTGTAGGTTATTTGTCTGCATCTGCTGAATATCATCAATCATTGTGTTTGCAACCCATTCAATCTGATTAGCATATTTTTCAATTTGTGGCTTTGAATCATGGAGGAATGTGGTTAACTTACACTTGACCCTAAGGTTATTTATAATACCTTGAGGGTCATAATTCCAGTAAAAGCTTTCTTGGAATTTAAACTCTGATAATTTGCTGACTATGTCTCTCAAATCATATATTCTATTGACTATGAAGGGGCCAATTTGACATTTTAGCTTGAACTGTGATTTCTTTTTGGAGGCTATAAAATTCACTGCATCTGCATTCAAGATTTGTCTTAAGCACTCCAAAGAAAAAATCTTGGTAGTTAGAAACTTTGGTAATTTGTACGGAGCCAGGAGTGCACCATATACTCTAATTTCTGTGTGATTTTCGTAAAAATACCAGTCTCCTACCTTACATTTTTTAGACAACTATAAAGTTATTTTGATGTCTTCATTAATCCTTGGTGGCTCTGCTTTGTTCAAAAAACTCATGGCAGGTTTAATAAAAAAATCATTGAAGTCCTTGTAGCTATATTCACTGCTATTTTTCCTGAGTAGAGAAGTCCAGAATATCACTGAAAGAGGTTTACTGTCCACATCCATTTTTTGTAATGCAATTGGGAAATTATCTCCCTGAGAAAATAGGAAGAGATGTGACAGATAGGATGAATATATGAATACTCCTTCATCAAGTAATTTAATTAACTGATAATGCACAATATCAACAATGAATTTGGAAAATTTGAAGACTAGTTCTTGATGTTGTCCTGGAGACAAGGTAGAGAGGAAACCTAGAATGGAGGCATCTGTAAACTCATCATTAACATAGCCTAGATAAATGAAAGCATGGAAATTATTTTTCTAGAGCCCTTAAGGAAATCAAAAGTATCATAAGGTGGATTTACCTTAGGAATGTTAACATGATTAGGCATGAAGTTTTGAAGGATCATAAACTTCCTAGGGAATTCCAAGTCTAAATACATCTGAGTTAAATCTTCAATGGACAATGCTACTTCTTGTGGATTGTGGCTCAGTTGGAGCATATCATCGATGACTTCAACATTTATGTAAAACATGACCTCATTATCTTTGTTCACCATGCATCTCTGGTCAGGGATATAGTGTAACTGACACAACCTAATTAAATCTTGAGCTTGATGGGTGATGGGAACCACGTATTTAGGCAAGTTGGAGTCCCATACAGGTTTATCATTTTCCATTTTCTTCTCAAATTTCTCATGACACGAGCTATGTACTTAAAGTAGATCGAACTCTAAGGTAGCATAAACAATTCTATAGTCTAAATCAATCAAGGGACTGTTCTCTTCAGAGGTGACACGTGGCTACAATGGTCTGACTACTTCAGTGGAATCTGCAGTTAGGGCAGGAGTAGGCTTATCAATTTTTGAAGGTTTAGGGTTTGGAAGTTTGTCGGATGTAGGCTTCTGAGGTTTGGGACCTCCAGTCCTAGGAGTGACCTACTTTTTTGTCATTTTGAATAAAACTGAGCAAGATTAGACTATTTGCTTAGTTTCTTTTGGGAAATAGAAGGCAAATTGAGTTGCTTTAGGAAGAATTCAGAATCTGGGGGAGGGTTTTAGGATGAAAATGTAGAATTACAATGTGTAGAAGACTGGAAAGGGATTTTAATGGTTTTTTCAGTAATTCAAATGGATTTTAACCGCAGAAATAACTTTTGGATGGTCAAAAACTCTTTACAACTGAATTAGGCGGAAGTGGAAAATTCTGAGAAAATTTTGATAGGGTTCCCCCTGTTTCTTCAAGGTTTGAATATTTTCAGATGAGTAATTTTATTTTATATATTCAAAGTAGTTTAATTTTGTTCTTTCAAATTAAGATTTTGTAGGTCAGATTACTAAAAAATACCTTGAAGAGGTTTGGTTGCGGTCGAAGAGGGTTTCCAGGTTTATACCAGTCTTCAATCTGGTCGCATTTGCTTGGTAGAAGGTGCTGAGAGTATTCGGTGGTGAATTTCAGAGGGGAAATGGTTTTAGAATGACAAACTGGTTCGAAAATAGCTCTACAATGGTGTTTGTGAGTGATTTCTTAGAGGACGAATGCGCAAAGGTAAGAAAATGATAAAAACTAAGGTTAAAATCTTAAGTTTTATCAATATGCTAAGTATTAATTATAGGTTAAGTTGAAATGGCAGGAGTGGTTTTTGCATTGAAAGTGAAACCATTAGTGGTTATCGCATTGCTCCTAGGCGATAAATGGTTTTTCACTTTTGGAATGCGATCCATTAGAAATGATACACGTAGCAGGTGGTTGTTTCACGAAACAGCTTTTATCGCATTATTTTTTACAAAATTTGCCCAATCACTTTTGTTATGCGATATGTAATATGCGCCGTCAGATTTGATTGAGCGATGCGAATGGTGAAGATATTTCAGAAAGTTGTGGGGAAACAGTAAGGTGGGGCTGGGATTTTACGGTGAGCCATTGATCTTGAAAGATAAATATCTACAGTGTGAGACAAATGTGATATCGAGGAAAGCTAGGGCATGAAGCAAGGGAAGTGGAACCCGGGTACAATATTATTTGTTGATTTTGATAGGGGTGATCGGACGATTGAGGTTGAACCCGATGTTGCGAAAATGGAATGAATAATGGTTTTGAAATATATAAAATGAGTTTATATATAGAATGGTGTGGGTTTAATAAAGTTATAACCAAGGTTTGATACTTATATGAAACATGAGGTTTCACATATCAAAAAGGAAAAAATCTTGAGGCTCTTAACCTTAGGTTAAGGTATGCGGGGCATGGGAGTATAAGTATTTTTTGTGCGTTATTTTAAATACACAAAATGTACATAAAATGGGATTTTTTGTATTATTTAACTTTATTATATAGTTTTATACTGTGGAGGGGTCTAACAACCTTAGGGGAAAGGGGTATATTTTTATAGGTAGTTTTATGTCAAAGGGGTAATTTCAGGATGTTATTTCAACATGTGATTAATATCTTTGACCCAAAATCATATAATAAGAGAGTTTTTGGGATATTAAATAAAAAGAAGTTATATTACTAGGACTAGGATATTTGATAGGGAGTTAATAAAATAGGTTAAGTGTTAATATGAAAAGGGACAATGAATACTCAAAATTTCATAAATAAAACTAAGGAAAGTGAAAATTGGAGTAAAGCTTCATTTTCATAATTCATTCACTTTTAATTAGTATACATGTTTTTTGAGGGTTTTATGCTTTATAAAATGGGGGAAGTTAATGAAATGGGCTTTTATGTAACATTTAAGCAAGAAAAGAGTTCTCACTTATGAAGAAAAATGGTGATGGGTGCATGGAGGGGTAAATGATGAAATTTTCCAGGATTAATATAGAAACTTAACATTTTCAACTAGTTCAGTCATTGAGCCTTGGGTCTGTTCCCAACAAAAGTCAAGGAAATGCCTTGAGCCTCTTTGACTAATAGTTTCGAATATAAAATTTCTAGGGGAAGGGGAACTTAGTTATTTGTAGCCTGGTGAAATATATTTACAATGATGTTTCCCACCTTCTTCTACTTATCCAGTCATTATCTTCTAACATTTTTTCTTCTATTTTGATCAGGTGCATTTGAACTAGCAACCTTACAACTTTTTATTGTTTATAGAAAGCAGTAAAATATCTAATTCTACACTTATTAGATCCAAGAATCCAGATTAAACTGTTGGATTCTTTTATTCTCTACCTAACTATTGAATTGTCATGATTAAACTGTATGACAATTCCTTATTCACTGTGTACAAGAAGTAAAATTGAAACATGATAAATCAAGATTATTTGTTCAACTCATCATGGATTATGGAATTTATTGACACTATGCCATAATCACCTGCAAAAATTAAAAGTAGTGGCATTTAGACTTGCACACTTTCATGTTTTATTCATATTTTTCTTTTTGGGGTATATTGTTTTTTCTAAGTCCTTTGATTTTTCTTTTAGGAATTTTTACCCTCTCTTTGATTTTTTTTATTTTTTTATTTTTACAAAATATGGGAAAATAACTTGCAGAAAGCAAAGTTTGTACATATTTACAAGAATACCATCAGTCAAGTCAAAATTATGAATCCTATATTTATAGGTCACTAACACATGCCATTCTTCAAACCATCAATCTTAGATTCCAAGCCTTTCTTCAAACCATCCACCTTAGTTTCCACGTCTTTCTTCAAAATTTCCATGTCATTTTTTGTTGCTCTTTGCGAAAGCGAAATTTGTTGCACTTGCTATTGTAAATTTGATATTTCATGTTTCCATTCTTCGTCTCCATGAGTCATAATAGAGCGTTCTAAAGGATTAATGGGTGTTGAATTATTTTTAGAGGCCATTTTAGAATCTAATACTGATATATATTCTACAATATGCCCTTGGAATCAATTCAATTTGATTATTCAAACAAGACTTATGCAATTCGGGAAAAAAAATATACACACCTTTTAATTGCTTTTGAGGAGCTCTATATTGAAATTGAATTGTCTTTGTAATTGTAGATCCTCAATATCTAAAATTAGGCCTTGTAGTATCCCTCTGAAGCTTCTTTCAAATGTCATAGGTCTGACCTAATTTGGATTCTTGAAGGCAAATTTATGTCCAATCTCCCACAATGACCCAGTTATGGATTGGTTCAGTAGAGCAAACTTGTATGACTTGCTACACTAGAAAATTTGGCGCAATTTCCGACGGCCAAATCGTCGCTATTTCGACACACAGCCGTCGCAAGAGCAACAGTTCAAGGCCAGTAAAAACGTGGTTTGTCGTGCGGTCGCAATTCCGACGCCTTTACAAAGTTTCGCACTACCGACACTTCCCCGTCGCTTCCAAACACGCGTCGCTCTTCCGACACCTCCCAAACCGACGTTTGTAAAATGTCGCCATTCCGATTAAATTTGATCCGACGTTTTTAACGTCTCTCTTTCGACGTTTGTAAAGTCTCGCCATTCTGACGAAATGTCGTCCGATGTTTTGATCGTCCGATGTTTTGAACGTCACTCTTTCGACGTCTTTATACTGTCCCTCTTCCGATGTGTCTAAACTGTCGCATTTCCGACGCCGTACAAAGTGTTAGAAGACCGACGTATTGCAAAAGTGTCACAAGACCGATGCTTTCCAGAAGCATCACAATATCGACGCCAGGAAGAACTGTCGCAATTCCGACGAAATGTGGACCGAAATTTTGAATGTCGCCCTTTCGACCTCTTTTTTCTGTCGCTCTTCTGACGTTTCTAGAACTGTCGCAATATCGACGGACGTCACAAGACCGATGAAAATGGAAATTGTTCAAAAATTCAGAAGAGCGACGCTTACAAGGCGTCGGTATGCCGATGGCGGTTTCAATTTAAAAAAAAAAAAAAAAACTTTAAAACAGGACAGTAAATCTCCAATGTTTGTTATCACAATAAGAAATCAATGATCAATGATCATGTCAAATTTTCCTTGTAGCGTGACGGGTCTAATAAATTTTATTGTAAAGGTTGCTGGCCAGTGACAACTGGCGCAGCATTGAAGGAAATGCATTAAAGAAAATTAATTAGGCTGCGAACTCCAAGCCAACTGGCAAAAACCCTGATAATTTTCCTTACCAACTTCCAAGTTGTGACTCGGGCTTCAGACTCCAAAGCTAAGAATTTTCTTTTCATCGTGTTGGAGAAGAGAACTGCAACCTGCAACAAAAGAGAAATTCCTCAGTCTCACTGCTCAGGACTCGTAGTCATTCCTTGCTAACACGGTATGTGGAAATTTTGATAAGATAACTTTCTTCACCCTCGTTTTTACTAAATTTATTCTTTTGAAAAGGGCCCGGTTCCATTTCAGAAATTTTCAACTTTCGACTTCTAGAATTTGTACATATGATTTTTGGACTGAGGTTTTGTTATTAATGAGGAGATAGTGTCTTGGTTCTATCTGTATAAAATAATTGCCTCTTTTTTTTCTTCATGTTCAGGGTTCTTGATTTTATCAAAACCTATCTCTCTTTTAAGCATGCCTGCAAATTAATATATTCCAGGAATGTACACAATTCCAGGCTTCATGTAAAACGTATTGTATCAACTATATTTTAACAAGTGATTTGCATGCCCATATAGTGTTACAGATTACAGGGCTTCATTTGGAGAATAAATGATAAGCCTGGCAGCACTAAATCCAAGTAATTCCCCTCATCCCTTAAAATACACCTCTAAATATAACTAGAAATTTCAAATAGTTAGTAAAGGAAAAGTACAAAGATATAACAGATATGTATTGAGCCAAAAACCTGTGCATTCACAACAAAACTGGGATGGATAAAACTTAAAAACAATTATGGACTTTGACAAAAAATCGTCTTATGCATACAAAATGAAAGAAGCATTGGCATACTACTATGTTTACAAATTTAAGGACAGGCAAAGTGAGTCTCCGGGCAACACAGTTTCATGTGGAGACCCTAGATCCTTGTACCCACAATATCTAGTGACTTAAAAAATGATTGCCAAAACAATACCTTTGCTATGCATGTAAGAACACCACCAGTATAATGAGGGAGATGTAATATTGTCCAAGAAGCAGATTTATACAGAGTGGTCCAAGATTGTGTATTTATGGAAGATACAACTGATTTTGGCATGAAACATGTATCCAAGATTTCAATGTGGCCTTATTTTAGAGCCCATTGATGATTTACCATGAAACCTAAACTTTCAAAACAAACACATTGAAATCACAGGATCTCCATCACGAATATCATAAATATTAACTGTCTTTTGGGCACTGGCAGTAGATACCATAAGAGGCCCACATGGCCTATACCACCAATGTTGATTCTCCGGCACAACATTTGCAAAGCCAAAATTTCTCCTCGAGACATCCCTCTTTGCCAAAACTGGAGAGATGGTACTGGACATTGAAGTGAAGGCCTCTGATTTAGTTGGAATGCCATAATTTCTTTATTATAAAAGTCCCATGAACATAAACCTGAGTCCAATGTACAACCTGCAGATGCTGCCACAACATATTTACCAGAGCGACCATCTGAACCAGCTGCTCTGATCAACCAGCAATCACCCCACATGTTTGGGGTAAGCCCATATGGAGCTTTATATTCAGCCTTCTCCTGGAGATTGGAAAATAACAATACTGAGTATTACTCATACATCAACTACCCTTTATGTTAAGGGAAAATTTAAAGAATGCATAAATATTCTTGAAATCCCAATCATAGTTTCTAGAAAATTTCAACAGTCTTTGAAATGAACTACATCCTATTTAAACTACATCAAATATTTAGGCAAATCATTTTTTTAAACAGAAATTGGTGAATTTTATTTCAAATATAGAAATTTAAACCATGAGAATAATCTAACCCCTAGGCTTTTCCCTATTTCTAATAGAAATTCCCAAAATGTATAAATTATAACACCCATAAACCCCAAAATTAAGTACAATAATTAAAACCTCCACACCTCTGAATTTGTTATATCGTGAAAAGAGCAGCATCCATCATCATGGGAAAGCAAAACCGATTCTCCTTCTGATACAAACCAGCCTGCAGTAGATGTCTTATGGCCGAGTTGATTCAATCGATCACAGGAAACCTCTTCAGTTTCTTCAATATTGCCAAAATGCTCTGGCTTGTTTTCCTGATCATCATCAAAGTCCATATTTTCATCACATTGAATTAGTTGGGGTTCATTATGATCAGGTCCAGTGCCTATTGCAGAGCTCTGGACATCCAATCCAATATTGGAACTACCATACCCGTTCCCATTAGAGATTGTAAATCCTATTTCTGGCTTTAATTCGGTAAGTTCAAGAGCACTAGAATTGGATTCAGTTGATTTAGACTTGGTATAGTTGTCCTCTAATTTGTATTCCGATACAACACTATACTTGTGCTTCAACGCAGACAGAAATTCTGCAGCAATGGGATCTTCATCTATGGGGATTATGGATCTGCCCTCAAAAGCATCCCGAATATCTGATTCATTTTCATTCAACTGATCATGCAAATCCACCCTCGTCTTTAGCACAACAAGCTGAACTGAAGGCCATTTTTTCAGCAATTTATGGTGGGGGTAAAGCCTGTCTTCCAGATCTTGACTATTTAAGTGTTTAATTGGTTTTTTCAGAGACCTGACCATAGAATCAAATGAATCTTTCGAATCCTGTGAAATAATAAACAATAGTAAGGCCATTATTTATTGGTTTGAAATAATAAACAACATGCAAAAAACCCGCATAATTAGTAAATTATTTAAATACAATGTTGGCAATATGTTTCCTGTATCCTATTATATGATTGTCCTTGATTTCAAGCTCTGTATTTAATGGAGAATCGATATAAATAAGGACGAGTTAACTCATGTGTGAACATATGTATGCATCTTGATGAAGGATAATTGACATCCATAAGAAACCCTGTGCTCTGTATGTTTATCGAGGAACCGATGTTAATACAGTTGACAGTGTATCCAAACTGGTAGACAGTGGAGTTATATATACTCATTAAATATATGATGGAAGGGTCTACTCTATTAGTAAGGAGCTGACTGGCTTTCATGGAGAAAGGAACGAGGAGCGAGAGTAAACCAGTTATAACACGAAAGAAATAAAACAGAGTATTTGGCATTGAACTTTCGGTGGAACACGGACTAACCCTTTGGAATCATGAACAGAACCTGGAAGGAAAGAGGTGGAACATAAAAAACGGAAGCGCGACGGAACCCTACGTGGAAGAGCGGAACCGTGACCGAGAAAACAGTAAAGGTGGTTTGTGGTTTCTATCGCACCACCTTCGATGGGCAAGCAATTTTCAAGAGGTATGGGAGAGATTCCATAGAACGTGCGACACACGTCTTTGTATGACTCCACAAAACCGCTTGTCACTGCACGCCATCGCACGTTATTGCTCGATCCAGGATGCCTAGCAATATTGATAACCATCGTTGATCTGGGAAGGGGTCATCGGATGGTGTTCATTTGCTATAGATGAGCGAAATTTACCCAAGGTACGGCGCACCTATTGAGCCCCAAGATTGTTCTTTCTTTCATCTTACTTTACCCCATTTTCCTTTGTCCATTGTTATCCCAGGCCCAATTGATCAATGAAATTATTTAAAATTATTTTTAGAATGAATAACATGGCTAACTTGCTAAGTTTTGTGATTTTTTCATTGTAATGCATTTTGAATCGAAACTAGCTACAGAATGCAGACATTCCGTAGCTAACCGCCAATTCGGCAACTGTCTTCACGTTCAAGCATGTTCCAGGTGTCTTCTCAGGAAAAGCCACACATGGGTATATTCCACATCATGTCCTCATCGTTCGTTGCTCACCATGAAGAATGAACCGAATTCTGGACGTGGTTTTGGTACGTGGGAACTCATTCAAGGAGGCAGACTTCTAATAGGACTAGGACAATCCAGATGTCCTTTGTCCCTTTACGCTGCCATCTTTAGAGTCCTAGTACGATTTTTATAAGGAAAGACAATGATCCCCGTATTGTTGCAAGTTCTGTTATGTAGATTTGTTATAAAAGCACTCGGGAAACCGAGAGACAAGCTCTAGATTTTTCTTAGATTTCATGGATTGACTACTATACTTCTAAAGACCGAGAATACTCTGTTTTAAGTTATTTTCCTTTAATGAAGAAGACAACATTGCTTTGAACGTGTTGAGTTGATTTTGAGTTAGATTCCGTCTGGTGGTAGAGGGCCCCTGCCTCCTGCACGGCTTTACTTTCGTAATTTAGATAAGTATCTTAGTTGTTTTCACATTTTTGAAGTTTGAGTTCATAGTTAATTTCATTAGTCACTATAGCTATACTTGTTCTAAGAAACTCTTCCAAAAGATCATGATAATGAATGGGAAATGGCTGTAGTGTTATAGGTTTTATTTGTAATTTCTTTTGTTCATTATCACAGTTGAACTTATTCTAGTAAACTCTTCCAAAAAATCATTATGATGACTAAGGCATGACTGTGATACTGAAGGTTTCAGTTGCTTGTTTACACTAAGTAGCATAGCTGATCTTACTCTTAAAACACTCTTCCAAAATATCATAACAATGGGTAGGAAATAGCTGTGATGTCTTAGTTTTTAATTGTAATTGCTTTCAGTCTTTATGTTTGCATTTGCATTGAATTGTACAGCCAGGATTTTTCTAACAAGCTCTTCCAAAATACCATTCATGATGGACAAAATAGGCTGTAGAATCCCATAGATTAATTGCATGATAACTTAGTTAGGGCACTCCGGAGTCAAATTTCATTCAATTCATGCTCTGTTATTTCATTTTAAGTTTGATAATGGCTTGTTAGTTTAGCACTGTTTACTGTAGACTGGTAGCACTTTAGTTCAATTCTAGCTTAGCTCACTGTATGTACATTCCCCATTTAGTTGTCATCCATTGCATATTAATTTACATTAGTTGTTAAACTTAAACACCATGGCCTTCATTATTTACAAAACTTCTTTTGTTCCAAACCTATATTAACTCATAATCATCCAGACAGAAGACAGTATCATCCCAAGGCCTGAAGTACTTTTGCAACCTCTTTACCATTTCATAAACAAAGCCTTTCCTCAAAATACTACTTTAAAAAGAAATCTATAACTTTTGAGTAAGGTTTAGTGATGTTAAACTAAGTTGCAAAATAGAATTAGGAGCTAGTTTTAGAGTAGAGATATTTTGATGTTACAAATATTCTTCTCCAAATATGTTTCAAAAAATCTTTAATCATGGATAAGATGTTGTATCATTATAAGCTGATTGTTTAATTGTTTAGTTACGAGAATTTTTATACTTAGCTGCCCATTTCTCAAGTTCTTCAAAAATACCTTTAATGAAAGAATTGGACAAGTTAAGTTTATGTTTTGATTCATTTTCTTGAAGTCATTATCAAGCTTTGTATTCTGCTTAGTCATAGTTTAGGTTTGGTTCTCTTTCAGTATTTGCATTTTCATTTGTCATTTATCATTCATAACTTAGGCTTTGCTTTGTTTTTAACCAGTGGCTTCTTTCCATCAGCATTTAGTTCTTTTCTTTGTGAACATAAAACCATCAAAAGACCAAAAACATCATAAAACACTAAACACAATGCATTAAGAAACAAACACCTAGGCACATACAGTGCACTTCACTTCAGCAGTTTACCAACCCTGGTTGACAATTAAATGAACTCAATTTAGGAGACTAGGTTGAGACCAAACATTTTGGCGCCGTTGCCGGGGAAGTGAAAACTAGGTAACCTTTGTTTTTTAACTCCCAAAAACAATTATATGTGTAGAGAGAGAGACTCAAGGGGTAGATTCATAAGCAGCAGAAACAAAAGTTTGAATTCTATAACACCACTTGTTTCACCTAGACCAAGAGCTAGTACACCTTCAACTCAGACCCACATTCCATCCTTTACTGATCCTAGACTTCTAGAAGACCTAAGATCAGACATTCCATTAGAGAAACATTCCACTTCATCCACTGAACCTGCCTTAGAAGAATATCTAAAGACTCCTGTTAGGGACACAAAATTTTCCACCTCCACAGGAGAATCAACTATGGCAGAAGAAGGGGGAGGAGGAGTCTTTAATGGAGAACACACATTATTTGGAGGTAGAGGTAGAGGTAGAGGAGAAGGAGGTAGAGGAGAAGGAGGTAGAGGTGCAGAAGGAGGAAGAGGTAGAAGAGAAATGGGAAGCTCTTTTGGGTTTCCTATAATTGATGAAGAAACCAATACAACCATGAAAAATATTTCACCCTCTGTCCTTCCAAACTTCTATGGACTTAAAACTGAAGATCCTGAAACCTTCCTATTTGAATTTGAAATCCTGTGTAGAACTTATGACTACTTACAAGATGCTCGAAAACTTAAACTATTTCCTTCAACATTGAAAGGAGCAGCATTGAAGTGGTTTATGAGTTTGATCAACAGTTCTATTAGGACATGGGAAGACATGAAACAAGCATTTCTAGAGAGGTATTTGGATTATTGTATGCCGGTTAATCATAAGGAAGAAGTGTTTAAGATGTTACAAAAGAAGATGAAAACTTGGAAGATTTGTTGGAGAGATTTCATTACAACATCAAAAGAGAAAAAATGGAAAACTTAGATCAAGACACCTTAAAAGCTCTTTTGTTGAAAACAATTAGGGATGAATGGTTGGATATCCTTAACATGATGGAAAAAGGGGATATATCACAGCTCACATTACCTGAAATATCTGAGTTATGTATCAACCTTTCAAGAGGGAAATCTAAAACTGTCAAAGGTCCAAGAGATCCTGCTCTTGCAAGGGCAAGTAAGTCTGCTTCTGGGACAGTAAGTAGATCAGAAATAGGACATATGCTTGATGATTTTAAATCTGACATCTTACGGAGTCTTAGTGAACAAATAGACACCCTTAAGATACAAAACAAGAAAAAGGCTGAATCTGATGCTTTGGCAATCTTTTGTCCCAAATGTAGAAAGAAACATGCCTTGAGAGAGTGTCCTTTGGATGTAAAAGACATGAGGCCTACATGGTTGTTTTAGCATGGGCTCTAAATTTTCCTTCTCTTCCTGGTCTCAAAGCTGTCTTTCAAGAGGAAACTCCTACAGATTCCACAGAATCTCTCAATTTTGTCTCTAGAAAGCCTTGGCAAGGACCTCAAACACAAGGATTCCATGATCAAATGTATAACCAACCTCCACCTTGGAATTCTTGGCAGCAACCTTGGCCTCAATTTCAAAATCAATCTCAAGCTTGGGCACAAGGAGCACAAAATCCCTATGGAAGATACTCTCAGTACTATCAATATGCACCATCCTATCCACCATACCCACATTTGTATCCTCAAAATTTTCAACAAAATCCTCAACAACATCATCAGAACCAACCACATCAAAATCAACCACTTTCATTACCATTCCCCCAAAAATCAAATCAATTGCCGGCTCAACCCATACCAAACCCCAATAATAAGAACCCTCAGAATACATACATGATAGAAGGCCAACAGTTTCCAACTTATTTAATTGCTCCTTTAGACCTTAGTTATGTTCAACTTAGGTCTGGAAGAATACTTGAAAAGAGGAAACCTTCTGTGATCATACAAGAACAAGATAACTCTGAGGAAGACTCTCTACGGGTGAATAAAAGTCTTGAGGAAGACACATCTTTTCAAGACCCAAACACTGAAAAATAAAAGCAAAAAGATCCAATAATTTCAACTCCTGTATTAGAGCAACCATCCACATCTACTTCTATACCTCCCTTTCCAGAAAGATTACAAATTGATAGAGGTGTAGAAAAACAAATTCTGGTGCCTAATTATGATTTCCTAGATGAGCTGAGAAATGTTTGCATTAAAATTCCATTATTACAAGCCATCAAGGAAATTCCAATTTTAGCCAAAAAAATAAAGGAGTTGAGCATGAAGAAAACAAGAAAAAGAATAAGAGAAACAAAGAAAATTCAACTAGCAGGAAAAATAGCAGACATTATGATGGGCAAGATTGCTATTCCAAAGTATCTTGACCTCGGAAATCCAGTTGTTAAAATTCACATCAATGGAATTGAAATCCAAAACACACTCATTGATTTAGGAGCAGCAATCAATATCATGAGTAGACAAATCATGGATAAAATGAAACTTCCTAATCTTCTATTTACACCCACATTATTACAATTAGCAGACAGATCTGTGATCAAACCAGATGGGGTAATAGAAGACATTCCAGTGTCCCTAGATTCTTGGGAGTACCCTATGGATTTCATGATCCTAACTCCTAAGAATAATCTAGGAGGACATCTTGTTATATTAGGAAGACCTTGGTTGGCTATAGCTGATGATTTTATTAGTTGTAGATCCGGTGATATGTACATCTCTGATGGTATTTCAACTAAGAAATTCACTTTATATCCTCCAGCTAGGACAATTACAGATTTAGATGACACTCAATGGATAGAGGATGAAGAAGATTTACAACCTCTCTTCACAATTTTAGAAATTAGTGAAGATAATCAAATTTTGAATACTCTAGAAAACTTTGAATCCTCTCCAGAACACAAACATGAATCATTTCAAGAGGGATCCAACATTGAGTTTTTATCATCAAGGCAGATGTCTCTTCATTCTATGGATAAATTTGGCAGCTCTTCAAGTGAGATATTTCGAGGCAAAAATTTGAACATAAATAAGAACCTAGAAAAATCTCAACAAGAAGAGTTAGTCAAAGTATTACAGAGACATTCTTCTGCATATGCATGGGAGTACACTAACATGAAAGGGATAAGCCCCAAGAATTGCACTCATCACATCTATATAGAGGAAAATTGCAAACCAATCAGACAACCTCAAAGACGGATGAATCCAAATCTTAAGGAGATTGTTAAAGAAGAATTGAAAAAATTGTTAAATGTTAACTTCATCTATCCTATTTCAGATAGTCAGTGGGTTTCTCCTTTGGTAATTGTGCCAAAGAAAAATGGTAAATGGAGGGTATGTGTTGACTACCGAGAATTAAACAAAGCTACTCTTAAAGACCATTTTCCCTTACCTTTCATAGATCAAGTGTTAGATACATTAGCTGGCAAAAAGTACTTCTCATTCCTAGATGGGTTTAGTGGTTACAACCAAATCCAAGTAGCACTTGAATATCAAGACAAAACCACATTTACTTGTCCTTGGGGTACCTATGCTTACCGAGTATTGCCATTTGGATTATGCAATGCACCTGCAACATTCCAAAGGGCAGTATTAGGAATTTTTTCAGATCTAATACATGATTGTGTAGAGGTATACATGGATGATTTCACAGTTTATGGAAACACATTTGAAGAAGCCTTAGAAAATTTGGAAAAAGTTTTAAAGAGATGTCAAGAAGCAAATCTTTCACTTAGTCATGAGAAATGTTTCATGATGTTTACTGAAGGTATTGTTTTAGGGCATCACATTTCAGGGGATGGGATTAGAGTTGATGAGTCAAAAGTTGAAGTCATCTCTAACTTATCTATTCCAAGTTGTCAAAAAGATGTTAGGAGTTTTCTAGGATTTACGGGATATTATCGGAGGTTTATAGAAAACTTCACCAAGATAGCATCTCCACTCTTCAAATTACTTACCAAAGATTGTGAATTCAAATGGAATTCTGATTGCCAGTTAGCCTTTGAAACCCTGAAAACAAAAATTTCTGAAGCACCTATTTTAAGGGGACCTAACTGGAAGTTACCTTTTCATATCTCAACAGATGCCTCTGATACAGCTCTAGGAGTAGTATTGGGACAAAAAGACTTGATTCCTTATGCCATCTACTATACCAGTAAAAATTTGACTCCTGCAGAGTTAAACTATACTGTAACTGAAAAAGAGTTTTTAGCTGTTGTTCATGCCATAAACAAATTCGGACACTATATAACAGGCTATGAAACTTTTGTTCACACTGATCATTCTGCAATTAGATACTTAATGAACAAATCAATTACTAATGGCAGAGTCATAAGATGGTTATTGCTTTTATAAGAATTCAACATTACCATTCTAGATAGGCCTGGAAAACAAAACACAGTAGCTGATTTCCTATCTAGACTCCAAAACATCAAAGATGACACTCCAGTTGAAGATCAATTTTCTGATGAATATCTTTTTGCAATTTCTACTCAAACTCCTTGGTTTGCTGATATTGCTAATTATTTAGTTTCAGGAAAATTTCCTTCAATAATGAATGCAAGAGATAAAAGAAAAATCATTTATGATAGTGCAAAATATTCGTGGGTTGCTAATGAGTTGTACAAGACAGGTCCAGATTTGATTATTAGGAGATGTGTTCGTGAAGATGAGATGCCTGAGATTCTCAAAGCATGTCATGATGAACCTTGTGGTGGACACTTTGATGATAAGAGGACAGCCTATAAGATCCTTAATTTAGGATATTATTGGCCATCCTTGTTTAAAGATGCTAAAGAGTATGTCAAAAGGTGTGACAGTTGCCAAAGGGTAGGGAAACCTTCTCCTTCAGGTGAGATTCCATTACAACCTCAGGTACATATTGAACCTTTTGAAAAATGGGCTTTGGATTTTGTAGGACCTATTAGTCTTCCATCAAGACAAAAGAGATATATATTAGTTTGCACTGATTATGTTACCAAATGGGTAGAGGCCAAGCCATTACTTTTTGCTAATGAAGCATCTGTAGTTACTTTTCTTTTTGAGGATATTTTTACTCGTTTTGGTGTCCCAAAGGAAATTGTTACAGATCAAGGAGCTCAATTTACATCAAGGCTAGTGGAGCAAATGATGGAGAGGTACAAAATCAGGCATAGAAAATCTACTCCTTATCATCCACAAGAAAATGGTCAAGTGGAATCTACTAATAAGGTCATTGAAGGAATCCTAAAAAAGACTATTCATTTACATAGAAGAGATTGGGTAGATAGGCTTCCTGAAGCCTTGTGGGCCTATAGAACTACATGGAGAAACACAACAAGTCATACTCCTTATGAAATTGTTTATGGAAAGCAAGTTTTGTTTCCCATAGAGTTCCAGATTCAAACTTTCAAAATGGCAGTTCAGCTAGGACTTGATTTAACAGAGGCACAAAAGCATAGATTGGAGAAGATTAATGAATTGGATGAGATCAGACAAGATGCAGTTCAGAAAACAAGTCTAGTCCAACAGAAAAGGACTATATGGCATGAAAAGTACATCAAAGAGAAGAAATTCAAAGAAGGTGACTGGGCTCTCTTGTTTGATTCAAAATTCAAGGATTTTCAAGGTAAATTTCAAACACATTGGCTTGGGCCATATGAAATTGTTGAAATTTTTGACAATGGAGCAGTAAAAATCAGGACAATAGATGAAGAAGAGGTCATTTTTCTTGTGAATGGTCATAGATTGAAGCTGTATCACAAACCACTCTCAAGAGAAGAATTTGTCAAGAAGTTCCAGGAAAACAGTGATGTGAAGTTAATGAAGAAGAATATTTCTTCTTCATCAACTTGATTAAATTTTCTGAAGCATTTCTTTAAAAAAAAAAAGAAAAACGAAAAAAGAAGAAGAAGTTATAAACATGAAAACCAATAATTAATTGGCATGTTTATACAGAAAAGATAGGGTGAAAATTAGAGTCTTTCTGACACTCTAACTTTTCCATTTTGTTTTTGCAAGCAGCTGTTACAAAATCATAAGTTCAGATTCATTGCACTTATGATCCATCTCATTTCATTCCATTTACTTATCCATCCATACTCCATTTCATTCATCCATTTATATTTCACTTCATTCCATATTCCATTCATCTCATTCCATATTTCATCCACCTCATTTCCCTATCAAAATTTAAAGTTTGTTGTTTTTCTGCAAATGAATAACACATGTCATGGATTGCAGGACATTTCCTATATTCTTCCACTCCATTTCATACATTATAATCCATTCCACTTCATCATTCACTTCATACATATCCATCATACCATATTTCATCATTTATCTTCACTCATTCCATATAATATTCCACTTATATTCCAAACCACTCCATTCCATGATTAAAATTCTCTACAGGTACATTCTGCAGCTGAACAGACATTCTGCATCTAATCAGACTTTCCACAGCTAGGCAGTCATTCCACAGCGACAGATCTTGAAGGCACTGATCAACAGACATTGAATTGCAACAAGATAATCTAGTATATCCATGAACAAGAAAAATCAAGAAGAATTATGAAGACTCACAAAGTAATGGTTTCCACAGGAGAACAAAGTATATGAAGACCACAAAAAAAAGCAGATGAAAAGAAAAGGTAACAAGTTTTGATTATAATGGCATATCATAAACTTTAGTATAGTTTTAGTTATGAATCATTTGAAAAGTCGTTTTGATTATTTTTATTGATCATGCCAAATATACCCTCCACAAAACTTTGGATAAAAATATTTCATTTTAAATTCTATACCCGAACATCATTTAAGCGATTAAAAGGCTGAAGTGTTTGATTTTCTTACATCACCCAGCCAAATCATTTAATGATGATTTTTGAATCCGTTGTAAAAAAATCTCCGCAGTATTTTCACTCATTGATTTGTTTTCTTCACCTCACTTCATTAACTCATTCCGTAACCACTTCCTATTACTCCATTTCGTAGCCAGCCCTTCATCATTTCATTCCGCAAAACAGAGGTATCTCTATCACCATGAGCAGAGGTATATCAGTTTGAAATATTGAACCACTATCACCGTGAGTAGAGGTATATCAGTTTGAAATATCAAACCACTATCACCGTGAGCAGAGATTGAAGCACTATCACCGTGAAGCAGAGGTATATCAGTTTGGAATTTGAAGCCATTTTCACCGTGAAGCAGAGATATATCAGTTCGAAGATTGAAGCACTATCACCGTGAACCAGAGGTATATCAGTTTGAAGGTTGAAGTTATTGTTTCCATGAGCAGAAAGAGTACTAATCTGAAGATTGAAGAAGAAATTATGGGCCTCATTGTAAGAACTAAACCAGTGGGCACAAAATACCTGGAAGGATACCCTCAAAACAGAGAAATGTTGCAGCAGGAAGGATGGATACAATTTCTTGAGAATTTAATGGCTTCCACAAAGAAGTTACTAAAACATTTGCAAGGTCATTCAAAGGAGCCGAGGTTGAAGTTGGAGATGTTAAATTCACTATCACAGAGGTTTTTATTGTAGAAGCAACATGATTGCTTAGACATGGAGAAAGATGGTTTAAAAACAGAAAATTTCATAATGAATCATGGAAGCAAATCCTAAAATCTCCAGGTATGGATGTCACTGTGTTTAAAAAGGGAATTCCAAGCTCTGCATTAAAAAATAAATGGAGAAATATATTGCTTATTCTACAAAAATTTATCACTTGTGAAGGTAGATATGGCACATTTTATGTTTACCATATTAGATTGATAATGCATTTTCTGGAGGAAGAGTTAAATTTGCCCTATTTCTTGCTTCAAAGTTTAAAAAAGATGGCTTCTAGTGTTCAAAGGAGAGTCCAATTCCTAGAGACAACTCTATACCATCATGGCTTGGTTAAGATTTTAATTGAACACCATTTAGCCAAAAAAAAAGATACTTGGGATAATTTCTTGGTAAGAAATCACTTTGAGGAACCAAAAGAGCCTTCACCTGAACATCAGCCTACAAGGAGAAGCAGAAAATGGAGAGCCTCTAAAATTGAAATTGACAAAACAGCACAGGAAAGTAGTGAAGAAATAATCTCTGAGAAGTTGACTCATATTAAGAGACAACTTAAGAAAGAGAGGGTAATCAGAAAATCTGCCACAGAAAAAGGAGAGGGATCATCCCAGCCAAGAAGAAGACATAGACTCAGGGGGAAACTAAGGAAAACACAGATCAAACAAATAGGGGTGATAAACATAGAAGATGAGGAAACATCTATTGAAGAAGATGTTGAAGAAGATTTTAATGAAGAAACCCCTGAAATTGACCCTGCACAACAAGAAGTTTATGACTATGTCGAAACATTAGAAAGGAAAGCTTCAGAGAATAGAGATAGAACACCTAGTCCTCCATTGTCCGAAATAGATGTGTTAAGAAGAGATAGGTATGAGCTAGAAGTACTTAATAGACATATCAGAACTGAGAATGATATTCTCAAGGAACAAGTCAAACTCAAAACCAGTATGAACTCAACCTTATCTCTACAAATGGACAAAGTGGAAAAGGCTAATGAAAAGTTGAAAAAGAGGAACAAGAAGCTAATCAGGGCACTTATCAACTTAAGGTTCAAGTTAGTTATCAGGAAACCCAGAAGACCTTTAACTTCCAGGCAAAGAAGAAGAAGAGGGTTGGATGTTCTTGCAGAAGTCTCTGAGTTTATGGAATAAGTTGCATGAGGACATGCAAGAAGTTAGTAGTGGGGGTATGTTGAGCCCCAAGATTGTTCTGTCTTTCATCTCACTTTACCCCATTTTCCTTTGTCCATTGTTATCCCAGGCCCAATTGATCAATGAAATTAGTTAAAATTACTTTTAGAATGAATAACATGGCTAACTTGCTAATTTTTGTGATTTTGTCATTGTAATGCATTTTGAACCGAAACTAGCTACAGAATGCAGACATTCCGTAGCTAACCACCAATTTTGTAGCTTTCTTCACGTTCAAGCATGTTCCAGGTGTCTTCTTAGGAAAAGCCACACATGGGTATATTCCACATCATGTCCTCATCGTTCCTTGCTCACCATGAAGAATGAACCGAATTCTAGACGTGGTTTTGGTACGTGGGAACTCATTCAAGGAGGCAGACTTCTAATAGGACTAGGACAGTCCAGATGTCCTTTGTCCCTTTACGCTGCCATCTTTAGAGTCCTAGTATGATTTTGATAAGAAAATACAATGATCCCCGTATTGTTGCAAGTTCTGTTATGTAGATTTTCTATAAAAGCACTCGGGAAACCGAGAGACAAGCTATAGATTTTGCTTAGATTTCATGGATTGATTGCTATATTTTTGAAGACCGAGAATACTCTGTTTCAAGTTATTTTCCTTTAATGAAGAAGACAGCATTGCTTTGAACGCGTTGAGTTGATTTTGAGTTAGATTCCGTCTGGTGGTAGAGGGCCCCTGCCTCCTGCACGGCTTTACTTTCGTAATTTAGATAAGTATCTTAGTCGTTTTCACATTTTTGAAGTTTGAGTTCATAGTTAATTTCATTAGTCACTATAGCTATACTTGTTCTAAGAAACTCTTCCAAAAGATCATGATAATGAATGGGAAATGGATGTAGTGTTGTAGGTTTTATTTGTAATTTCTTTTGTTCATTATCACAGTTGAACTTATTCTAGTAAACTCTTCCAAAAAATTTGTATGATGTCTAAGGCATGACTGTGATACTGAATGTTTCAGTTGTTTGTTTACACTAAGTAGCATAGCTGATCTTACTCTTAAAACGCTCTTCCAAAATATCATAACAATGGGTAGGAAATAGCTGTGATGTCTTAGTTTTTAAATTTCTTTCAGTCTTTATGTTTGCATTTTCACTGAATTGTACAGCCAGGATTGTTCTAACAAGCTCTTCCAAAATACCATTCATGATGGACAAAATAGGCTGTAGAATTCCATAGATTAATTGCATGATAACTTAGTTAGGGTACTTCGGAGTCAAATTGCATTCAATTCATGCTCTACTATTTCGTTTTAAGTTTGATAATGGCTTGTTAGTTCAACACTTTTTATTGTAGACTAGTGACACCTTAGTTCAGTTCTAGCCTATCTCATTGTATTTACATTCCACATTTAGTTGTCATCCATTGCATATTAAATTACATTAGTTGTTAAACTTAAACACCATGGCCTTCATTATTTACAAAACCTCTTTTGTTCCAAATCTATAATTGACTCATAACCATATGGATAGAAGACAGTATCAGCCCAAGGCCTGAAGTACTTTTGCAACTTCTTTACCATTTCATAAACAAAGCCTTTCCTCAAAAGACTACTTTAAAAAGAAATCTATAACTTTTGAGTAAAGTTTATTGATGTTAAATTAGGTTGCAGAATAGAATTAGGAGCTAGTCTTAGAGTAGAGATCTTATGATGTTACCAATATTCTTCTCCAAATATGCTTCAAGAAACCTTTAATCATGGATAAGATGTTGTATCATTATAAGCTGATTGTTTAATTGTTTAGTTAGGAGAATTTGTATACTTAGCTGCCCATTTCTCAAGCTCTTCCAAAATACCTTTAATGCAAGAATTGGACAAGTTAAGTTTATGTTTTGATTCATTTTCTTGAAGTCATTATCAAGCTTTGTATTCTGCTTAGTCATAGTTTAGGTTTGATTCTGTTTCAGTATTTGCATTTGAATTTGTCATTTGTCATCAACAAATTAAGCTTCACTCTATTTTTAACCAGTAGCTTCTTTCCACCACCATTTAGTTCTTTTCCTTGTGAACATAAAACCATCAAAAGACAAAAAACATCATAAAACACTAAACACAACGCATTAAGAAACAAACACCTAGGCACATAAAGTGCACTTCACTTCAGTAGTTTACCAACCCTAGTTGACAATTAAATGAACTCAATTTAGGAGACTAGGTTGAGACCAAACAGCGCCATCGCGCGTTATCATCCGTGCATCATCAACTAACGATATCCGTCAGATCATCTGATGCTGAGCGATGTGTTCTCCACCGTCGGATGGAAATGATCATAAGCGATGGGCCCCAGTTTTTTAAATTATGTTGATTGGGTCGTCGATTATGTATGTGGGGCCGGAACCAAAGGTCTATTTAAAAGCCTTTTGATAAAAGCGCTGGTTATTACTATAAAGTTCTACTATATATTTAATTTCCAAAGGTTGTGAATAATATTTATTTATCAAATTCCACGAATTTGATAAATAAAAGAAAGGAAACCATCAACGGCACGCTATTGGTACTTTACCTTGGATATAGTATTATTTGGCGGAGATAGAGATTACCTTTGGGACAATTCGAGCATGGAATAACAAAGATCGGGATTTCAATTTGGATTGGTTCGACTTTTAATAATACCATTAGCAATTGAATGGTTTTTACCCATGGTTTCAATAAAGGCGAAAACTATATAAGATGATGAGAATCATAGTACGAGGTGTGCATGCAGAGACATTGTAAATAAAAATCTCTTTATGAGATCTGCATGATCGAACTCTGTTGTCTGATAACGCTGAATCCATGATGCACCTATGGATTTGATCGAGGAAATGAAAAAGCTCTACGAAGATCAGCAAAGAAATAATAAAGATCTGATGCAAGTCTGATGAAGAAATTGAAGAAATTCGGTGGATCTGAGGGTTGAAGTCTTATGCATAGAAGTGGAAGCTTTCTGCCAGTTCAAGCTGGTGTTAAATCAGGGGGTCGAAGCTCCCTTCCAGGAGAGGCTGGAGAACGAGAGAAGGTTGAAGCCTTCTGCAGGTTGGTGCCTGCGTGCTGGTATGAGTCTGCGCCAGCACAAAATTGTAAGATGTTTTCTTTATAATAAATATTGAAGACTGAGACGACAGTAGCAGTGGTTTTCTCCCAAATTGGGTTTCCACCTTAAATACTGGTGTTCATATGTGTTCCTTTTCTGTAATGGCTTATTCTGTTATTTCTTTTCACATGTTTACTAAAAGAATGATGCAATAATCCAAGTAAAGAATTAACAGCATAATAAGATCTCTGGTGAAAATTTTTCAGTCAACCCTAAATACTGATTCACCCCCCCTCTCAGTATTTTTCCCAACAGACAATAATTCCTACATATTAAAATATAAAGTTATAACATACCATCTCATACTCGAACATAACATCTGTATCAATATTCTTCTGTATCTTCTTGATCTTCATCCAACTGATCGACATCTATATCAACATCTGATTCAGAAACGGTGTTGAAATGATCGACCATGTCATCATCATCATCAATTATGTCATTTTCAATAATATCCTCATCGACATCATCATCAATAATTGTTGCCTCATCTCCTATGCCCGGTTCATCTTCTAAGATATCTTCTTCATCTGTCCATGCATCTTCCTGCTCATCTGCCACTGCATCATCTTCTTCTTGATCAATATCATCTTCTTCCTCTACAGTATACTCTACTGGCCTTCCTCTTGGATCATATCCAATAGCAAATGACCATTCCTTCTCACCTGGAACCTCTGAGTAAAAGACTTGTTCGCATTGGCTTGGAAAAACATAGCGATCTTTTCCTGCTTCAAACTGCGATGTTTTAACCATTGGAAATCCATTGTCATGTTGAATAAGTGTTCTATCATCATCACATACATTCATTCGTAGCCTATACCATTTGACGTTGAACAAAACTATTTTGAAGGAATTAAAGTCACACTCAACTATATCATCTAAGAACCCATAATATCTATTTTCAGATTCTCGAGGATGTCTGTCACTCGTGGAGGAAACATTAGTGACCTGGAATACTGCAGTTATCCCACTATCAGAAGTTTTCCTGTTATCATCCAACTGTTTAACGCGAAATTGACGACCATTGCACCACATAGCCTTGTGGTGTTTCAACTGTAATATGCCAAACATGAAAAAGATGCATTCTCAATTAATAATTAAACATATAATTTACACAACATGAAAATTAACCGAAAAATCAAACTTCTTGTCACATTATAAATAGGTGAATTAATTGCTTACCTTTCTATCTTTCAAACCATATGCTAAATCTATTTCCCTATCCGTAATGTTCCCATCTCCACTACGATACGCTTCTCTAATCAATTCAGACAGTAGTTGCCATGATAACCTACCGTCGTTACGTGCTTTACATGTTTCAATCCATTCACTCATCCACTCAAGATTTTTTGCAATGTATAAAAGTAGCGCCTCATAATCTTGAGCACCTGAATAAAAAAATAATAATTCACCAATATTAATAAATATTACTTATAACCATGGTAAATTATATTAATTAATAAGCTATAAAAGAATAAAACCTGAATGAATATAATAATAATATACATGATGTAAAAAAATGAAACATTATATGTATTATACATAATAAATCTTTTACCTCTCACTTTCTTCATTCTACCTTTTCCCAACAGGTGCTCCTCTTCAAATTTTTTGATGGAGTTCACATCCCAAATGCAATCCACCACCTTCATGACTATCGCAGCTAATTTAGGAAGATAATGACTAATATACACCATGGATTGATATACCACATATTCCTCCACCATAGAACCCTTAGGTCATGCTCTTTGTTTAACCAAAGCCTTCAAGGATTTCAGGTGCCTCTCGACCATCCACATTGACCTTGTGTGTACTGGTCCACACATTTCAATCTCCTCAACTTGGTGTATCAAGTAGTGTTCTTGTGCATTGAAAAATTTTGGAGGTAGATACTTTTGCATTTCACACATTAGCCAAGGAATTTCTCTCTTCCAATACTTTATTTCATCTTGATGGATTTCTTTCAATGACAACCATCTGCAAATCATTACGCAAGGTTATTTCAATTAAACATAATATATATTTCATTACAAGTAAATTAATACATCATTTCATCAAGTACGAAAAGAAATTGTAGCAATTAGATTTTGCGTATAAATCAAAACTACTTACCTCATGTATTTACTAAGACCATATATAACTTGTTTGACATTGTTGTAGAAGTCGTTTGGGAGAGATACAGGTAGAACATACTATAACAATAAAAAATGAATCGTTATTGGTTTCCAAATTAAACAGAAAAAAGGAAAATTTAAAATATGTATTCAAGCAATAACAAACAAAAACGTATACCAAAAAAATTACCTTAACAAAGGTATGCCAATCATGTGTTTTCACCCCACTGAAGTCACCTTTCTTCGTTAAGATATTATTTATGTTTAAAGCAAAACCTGTTGGAAATTTAATTCTTCTAACGACCTCTTTTACATGATTTCTTTGCTGTTTTGTTAATAATGATGGAATATTATTATAATTTCAACCTCCATTGTTATTTGATCCGTCGATCACACTTTTCATTGCATGATTTGATTTCTCAATGTCAGCACAAATTTTGTCAATTTTATCTCTATCATGTGCACCATCTATGGTTCGCCATAACATTTCTGTCACAGTCTTCCCGACATGCATTGTATCAAACAAATGAGCTATTTTTAGGTCCTCATAGTAGGGCAACCTCGCGAATTGAGAAGGATAACATTTCATTCCAGGTGGAAGTACAATATTAGTACCTTCACGACGACGATGACCTTGATATCAAAGAATAAAATAAATCAGAACAATATTAATTATAAAATACAATTAAATAAATTCATTAGTTAAAACAAAAATTCCAAACATTACATAAACAAATTATATATATATATATATATATATATATATATATATATATATATATATACACACACACATTATGTACCAGCTGCTCAACGATTATTAATTCTATTATATTCCAACATCCACAACTGAGGTGTCATTCTTCGTGGTTTTAATCTAGTTTCTTCTTTATCATTGAAAAGATGTTTTTCAGTAGTACGATACTTATGGTTCCTAGGGAGGAAGTGCCTAAACTCATCAAACACCATATTTTTTAAGTCTGCTGAATGACGATACTTCATCTTAGGGCCATAAATTGGACATGCAAATATACCCTTTGTTTGAAGACCTGCAATAGATGGATCAATAACAATTAATATACTATGAGATCATTTTTAAAACATGCAATATGGTATATCTAATTTAGATAATTATGTATCATATTAAAGTGCAATGAAATATTACATACCACAAACATGTGTTAGTCCTGGGGCATCATGAATTGTCCATAAAAGCATTCCACGACATTGAAATCTCTTCTGCTTGATTGGCTTAGTGATGTCATACATAGTGATGCCATGCCATAACTGTATTAGCTCATCAATAAGAGGCTCAATATATACATTCATATCTTTGACCTGGTACTTACCTAATTGTTCAAAATTACGGAACATAATAATTACTCCCATGATATATGTATATATAAGTAAGTAAATAGATAAAATATATATTTATTCAAACAACGAGAGAAATGAAAATGTTACATTCAAAGAAATAATGTATCAAATACCTGGAATAATCATAGTCAACATTATGTGCTCCCTCTTTATTAACATCCAAGGAGGAATGTTATTGTTGATAACGAAAATAGGCCACACTGAGTAAGTAGATCTAAGCTCTCCGAATGGATTAACACCATCAGCTGCCAATGAAAGCCTGACATTACGAGGTTCATTTTTAAAATCTACATATTTTTCCTCGATTTCTCTAAATGAAGAACCATCTACAGGCATTCGAAGAACACCATCTCCACTTCTATTCTTTGCATGGTAATCCATAAACTGTGCTATGCTGTTATACCTAAACATTCGCTGCAAACGTGGAATTATGGGAATATGACGAAGAACCTTTTGAGGCACCTTTTTGGTTAGTTGATCTGTTCGATATCTACTGGTACCACATTTCGGACATTCTGTTTTCAACGCATGTTCTCAATAATATATAATATGATCTTTAGGACATGCATCTATAGTGTTATATTCCATTCCAAAGTGTTTCATAATAGCACCTAGATCTTGATATGTTCAAGGTAAAGTATTTGGCGATGGTAACAAATATTCACCCAACAATCTACAACAGAAACAAAAAGTAGTGTCTTGTAAAGATTATTAATCATATATATATATATATACATATATATATATATATATATATCATAGTTATTAAAACCAGAACCGGTGACTGGATCAGTGGAGCTAATGAACCGGGTTTCGAACCGGAACTGGTCTAACCGGTAGCGGTCAGATCTCAATGAACTGGTTTTAAAAAAAATACATTAAATAATTATTTTTTAATAAAATGAAAAATAAATAAATAAATAAAAACTATTTTTAAGATTTGCAACCATGATTCCAAGCCAATAGAGACAAAATATGAAAATTTTTCTCATTTATATACCATGCAAAGGTGAATATATCAAAATGGCAGCAAATGCAATACATATCATCAAAAAAATACATAAGCAAACTTGTTGAAGTAATGTATTAGGTTTCTCTTATATTATTCACTGTGTTTTATTGTTGAGTTAATATTATAATATACAATCTGTCCCTGCTCAGATCTATTGTCAATTCACTGTATCAGCCTTAAAGACAATTCTGGGTTCAGTATATATATATATATCAGACCAGCATTTTGAAGATATTGTATTCTTCATTATCTATGTTTGCTTGCCAATAAATTTCTAGAAAAACATCTACAACACTTAGAGGTATTGAATTGGTTTATTAAACCCACTATTAGTGCTATTTGTAACAAGTTGAGAGAGCATTAAAACTTCAGCAATCTGCTCACAATATGTTTGAAAAAATTTATCACTAAAAATATTCATTAAAACCTAGAAAACTCAGTAGCCAGTTTAGTGCATTTCCAAGCGGGAATTTTCTAGTGGTCAATTTATTATTGCTAGTCACATTTTCATTAGGTTGTATGTTGTTGTCCCTTGAGTGGCGTCAAACCATTTGCATCTGTCTTGATGCCATGATCAAATTGCTTGTATGCTGTGTGAAAGGTTTTGTATTTATGCTGCTGCTATGTGTGAGCAGAGAGAGAGGGCCTGACAGTTCCTAGCTGAGTGTGAAATAAGGTTGCTGCTGATTGTTTTGAGAATAGAAATTGTCATCAAGTACACTTGATGAGTTGCATGCTGCCAGGGATTTTATGCTAGCCAACCTTGTATTTATCAGTCATCATGTGTATTGTTGCTACTATAAGGTGTTGAGTATGAGTTATTAGACAAGTTTGTTGCTAGTATAATAGAGGAATTTGCAGCTCATGGAGGAGACACTGAGGAATTTGCAACTCATGGAGGAGCACCTAACCAGCCGGTTAAGTACGGAACTGACCGGTTTATGCATAAACTGGCCGGTTCCTTACTTAACCGGCCGGTTAGGTCCGGTTAACCGGCCAAAACAGGTGAGAATAGGCTATTGACCGGGTTGCAAGACCGGTTCCAACCGGCAGCTGTCCTGACTGGCCGGTTTTGATAACTATGATATATATATATATATATATATAACTTATTATTTTACACATTTATTACAATTAAAAAAAAGGGAAAATAATCAACATTTACATATATGTGATCATATATACATATTTCATATCTTAGGAGTTGTGTCATACATCTGTTCGACAAATTATTCATAACCTTTAAGTTCACCGGCAACAATAGCAGAGAGCTGGTGAACTTAAAGGTTATGAATAATTTGTCGAACAGATGTATGACACAACTCCTAAGGTATGCAATATGTATATATGATCACATATATGTAAATTTTGATTATTTTCCCTTTTTTTAGTTGTAATAAATGTGTAAAATAATAACTTATATATAAGTTATTATTTACACATTTATTACAACTAAAAAAAGGGAAAATAATCAACATTTACATATATGTGATCATATATACATATTGCATACCTTAGGAGTTGTGTCATACATCTGTTCGACAAATTATTCATAACCTTTAAGTTCACCAGCAACAATGTAGCAGGGAGAAGAGTTGCATTTGAGTGTTCAAAAAGTCGTTCACTTGCCCTTTCAATTAGAGGTACATCATAAATACCGTCACTGCTATCTCCACCATCATAATATGACTCACCATACAGGTCTTGGAGCATTTGATTTGTCCCATCATTAATGTGAACTGTCTCATTACTGTCATCATGATCTACCTCCATGGGATCATTAAAATTACCTTCATCATTCGCTTCATGTTCTTCACCTTGTACAACATCATTTCCAATACTAATATTTTCTGCAATATTCTCTTGTACTGGTGCAACATCATCTAATCTACTACTATTTTTCTGTGGAAGCTGGTTGATTATCTGCAAAAAGTTGGGGGGCAACTGTGCCTTTATGGAAATTACAAACATTAATAATTAAACATTAGTGCACATATAAAAAATATTAAAATAATATAAAATTTTACGATATAATCAAAATGAAGATAGATAATTAATTACCATGGGACGATAGTCATTCGATCCACCATCAATGTGCCCATATTTCCTACAATGCACTGTTGTTGTTGCTATTAAAACTCTAACATTATTTCTCATACAACATTTTTTACAAGGGAAATAAACTCTGCCATCACCCCTTTCACCCTTTTGAATTGTTTTTCCAGCTCCAATGTTTTCTTTCATTGATGCAAATTATCCTATAAAGAAAACAATAAATCTCTCTCAATGGTGTAGAAAACCCAAGACTTGTTGAACTCAATGGGAGCTCAATATATAAGAAAAAAGAAAATAAAAGTGGGCATTTTACAAATTGTGAGCTTTTTACAAAATGTGGGCTTTTTACAAAATTGTGGGATTTTTACAAATTGTGGGCTTTTTTTATTCTTAATGCATTTTCTGTAGAATACTAAATAGATTTGTCCAAAATTTCAGATGCAAACTGTAGTCTCTACTACGTTTGGAAAATTGGAGGTTTATAAAAGATAAACTGCGAACAGAATTGTACCACTATGATAAGAAGCTGTCAGAAGCATTCCTTCTGCTTCACAAACGTTGAACTACCTTAAGAATGCTTATGGTTGATATAAATATTAGAGCATGGCAGTTAGATGTAGTAGTTATGCTAAAATACTGAATAATAGCTTGAGAGTGCTCTTCAGATACTGTACGAATGCACCAAATTAAGGCTGTACCATTACTAAAGATAAATGGCCAAAAATAGTCAATTTTGATATCGTGAAGTTATGTCTTTCTCGGTAGCAAACTGGGGATAGGATGGAAAATATGAGAGAACTAAGTTCCAAGGACTAAAAAACCAAGGCGAACATAGTTCTGCCTTGAATCAGAGACAAAACAAAGCTGCCCAAACAAGTGTTTGAGAGCACCCATTGAAGCTCCTATATATAGCAGAGTCAAAATTTTCCTATTGAACAAGTTTGTATAGTCAAAGCCACAGCAAGATCAGATAGCCATGATCCTAAATGAGAACTAGAGCCAAAGCTAAGAAAAATCCATGTTTAGCAGAACAAGACAGCCATAACAAAGGATTTGACCACAAAACCAGATCATGAGAGATAGCAAGATTCTTGCTTCCACTATGGAAATGTAAAAACTGTACAAGGGCTTTGCTTCCAGTAGATTTCATTGTGACAGTAATTTCTATGGTGTTGTAAGCGCTCATTAGTAGAATATTAAAGCCATTATGGAATTATTTTAACCTGGAGAGGGTTTTCTGTGGTTATAAATCCTCATGTTCAAATTCCATTGTCGATTGGTTGTGTTTGATATTATGTTTTTACTGTCTACAATTGAATTTTCGCATAGAAAATTATCAGTCTAAAGCGGAGCAATTTTGCGATGTTTCTTTTGCTTCCTATTGTGAAGTATTTCGCTCAGAACTCTACTCGTTGTAACAGAGATCTTGGGCATAGAACAGGGGACTTGGGTTTTTTGGAATCAAAATTCAGGTTAAGATGCTCATCTGAAGAATGGCACAGTGAGCCTTAGCATGGAGTTGGGAGTACCAATTTGAAGTGTAGGTAGGGCATTGTACAATAGACCAGTTAGATTTCTGGACCCTAATACAAAAGTTTCTTCTTCTTTCAAAACATGTTTCTCCTTTTCTGTAACCAATGTGGGTCTTGTTCTTGTTTCAATTGGGGATGGATGAGCATTTGTTATTGCTCCAGATGATCAGACTCTGGGTAGCCCTGGAGGCTATTTGGGGGTGATGAGTCCAATAGGTCTCAATGAACTGTTGCCCTCGCTGGGGAATCCTATTGCAGTGGAATTTGATACTATTTTGGATGTTGAATTCCATGATCCTAATGGAAACCAGTACCTTCAACTCCAGTACCTATTCACAAAAGAGGGTGCCATAGTCATTCATGCGTGCAGAGAGGGTGAATTGCAGGCATTGCAACAGGAGGTGTTGTTGTTGTTGCATTGGCCACTAGATTGTTTGTCTAGTTCTATTACAAGCGCAGAGTATTGAAAAGGACAGACAAATTTAGTTCAGATATTGTGAAATTGCCTCGGAAATTCACTTACAAAGAGCTCAGCAATGCTAAGAAAGAATTTTTTTGAATGTGATTGATAATCGATAATTGCAAGCAAGGGTAATCCCCTTGTGAAACCCAAATTTCTGAGCATTTTCTAAAACCTGATGACGGAGTCATTGTAATGAACAAGTGCCTAGGTCCATATTACGTCCAAATCTACCAAGCACCAAGATCTATAAAAAAAAATCGACAGTATCTGCGAACTAAGAAGAAGAGGCAGAAAATGTGTTCTGCTTACCTGTTCGAATAGTGGTTGGGGTTTACCATAGTAAAAATTTGACAGAGCCCATGTACCATTTCGTATCATTGAAATTCTGGCAGTATCATTCAACTGGGCAAGCACCTGCCTCGGAGCTCCATGACTGAGGGAAAGATCCCTAAATGATGCAGAGTCTCCAGCAATATTTCCCAAAGCCAAAACAGCCTTACACGAACACCAGTTGAACTCAAAGTTGCCCAAACAGCCTTACACGAACACCAGTTGAACTAAAAGTTGGGTAGTAGTTTTTAAATCAAATTCCAAAATTACAGACGTATAAAGATAGTTGGGAAGAATAATTTTATGCCTCTAAAATGAACGTGCTACCTGTTCTCGAACATTATCATTCCTAGAGGCAAGAAGTTCCACAAATATAGGCAATGCCCCGTAATCAATCGCAGCCTTTATATTCTTAGAGGCTCCAAAAAAACCCAAATAGGGTCAACCCTACTACAGGAGGAAGGGCCTGCAGTAAGAACTTACCATTTTGAAAGAACTGAGGGAAAATGTTGTTCTGCAAGAGCTGAGGGCGAATGCTGTTCTGCAAGAGCTGAGGGTGAATGCTGAGGGCGAATGTTGTTATGCAAGAGCTGAGGGCGAATGCGCGCATGATATCAGACGTTAATGTAGTTTTTAAAAAAATCATTTTTATGTAGCGCGCATTTGAATTTTAGCATTTCAAATCATTTTTATTTACATTTGATTTTTGCATTTCTAATACAAGTGACAAACAAATTTCTACAAGATGTTGAAATTTTTACTAGATAGCCATGAAAGACTAATTAAAATGGCTTAAAATGCAAGTGGAACTTCAAAATAAATGTAATTGAAGGTTCTCTCCACTAAATTTTTGCAAAAGTGCTTACATTTTTTAAGTTATCTAGGATATTTTTTTTGTATTACACAATCAAAATTAAATAATGAAATATTTGGGTAGTCTTATTGTTTGAAATTAGGACACAATTTTCAAATGGTGATGAAGTTTCAAGTGATGATTAACTGACAATATTCTCCTTTCCTATCCTTGAAAAACTATACAAGGTTCCCTGTTGCCACATGAAACCCTAACTCATGTAGCAGCATAGGACCAGTCTTCCATTTTTCCTGTCATAAGGCATTTGCACATATTTGACGACTAGAATTTGCGGATTCCCGTTTTCCATGAGGTGCTAGGAAGGATAGAAGACTTAATTTTGACGTTAAATTCAAAAACATTCTTACGCCCTTTAATTTCCACTTACCAATAATTTTGCAACACTAGTCCTCTTCGCAATTGCAAGGCTGTACTCAAAAAGTAAGGAAAGTTACTTTTTTGGCTCACTCAATGATCCAAGTGGACATTGGTGGCCACCCGCCTATTCCACTTGGGGCCCCACCATTGTCTCTTTCATTTTTTCAGTTTCGGCACAACTTACTATTTTTAGCAGTTTTTCGGGTCCTGAACTTCTGGAGCCGTTTTGAGGCCCTAAACGACGTTTTTTGGGCATCGCGCCTCTAGAAAATATCATTATGTATCATTCTATTTCAGAATTATATTCGTGGCAACAGTTGTAGTCCTCGGATAGATCTTTCTAATGATGTATCATGCGCGTCAAACAGAGATAGTATGCCAAAGTTACGTCCCTGGGAAGTTGAAACACCAATTTACCCAAACGAGGCCCATAGTTTTGGCACTTCATCTCCTAGGGTTTGGTTTTTGGATTTTTAGGGTTCTCCATTGTTTGTCAATAATAAATAGGCCCTCGAGCCTCATTGTAACTCAGTTCAGAGGCCTGTAGCTGCCTCATCTCTCCTCAGAGATAGCTACCAGCGCCCTAGCTAGTTTTATTTCCATTCTGTCTATAAGCAAATTTCAGTTCTTTGATATTAATAAAATGAAGTGTTATTTCCGCTGCATCTTTGTATTTATGGTTATGTGTTTATTCTGTTGCGTTCCTGCATAAATCCGGATCAGTGGTATCAGAGCGGTCTGCTTTTTCTCGATACTTCTTTGTATGTCCCCAACGAGGTCGGGGTATAAGGAGTTAGGGCTCAATCTAGTGGAACCTTTGCAAGATCAACCTCGCAAACCCCGACGGACGCCCATGGGGGACGAAAAGAAAGATGAGGGAGCAAGAGATCCTATCAAAATATTGCTCAAGGAGGCCCTCGAAAAACAAAGGAACGCGATGATGGATAACTTTGCCCAGATCCTTCAACGGCTACCCACCGGTGGTGCATCTACATCCAACAGCCACTTTGGAGGTGTGACTCCTTTTAAGGTACAAGTAAATTTTGACATTCCCATATTTGAGGGTCAAATAGATGCAGATGTCGTAGATGGATGGTTGAATCTATTAGAAGGATATTTCTCAGTTCATGACTTTTCCGATAGGGAGAAGATTATTTTTGCACTCCTCAAAGTTGCCCCCCCATGTCAAGGACTGGTGGGAAAGCCACTGTGAGAAAAAGGACGAGACAAAACCCTCTTTGTTCTTGGTCGTGCCCACTTGGAATTCTTTCTGAGACGCTGTCAAGGAACAATACTATCTCGTGGGGAGATATGAGGACAAGTACATACAATGGACCACGCTACGACAACAAAGGGATCAAAATGTGCATGAGCTGACGAATCTATTCCATACCCTGCACACTAAGTTGGGTATCAAAGATTCAGAGAAACATCTGGTGCTAAAGTATCGCATTTTTCTGCACAGATACATTCAGGAGGTAATGGATTTCCTCGACATCTCCTTGGTTGGTACGGCATACCGGTATGCTGCCAAGATTGAGCAGAAATTCAAACAGAAGAAGCGAGACTTTGGATCTGTGAATCAAAAGCAAGGGAAAGGTGCTCCCAAACCACAGAACAAAGGACAGAGCCAAGGCACGGTGACTCAAGACAACCTGTCGAAGCCACAAGCAAAGAACAACACTGCAAAGCCAAAGAAGGACACGGGAAAGTGGTGTGAGTTCCATAAGAGCTCCACTCGCAACACAAGTGAGTGTCGGGCCAAGCAGTCGCTGGTGGCCGAGATGCGGGCTTCTGAGTCAGATGCATGCTCTGACTCTGAATCAAAACTTGAAAAGGGGAATTCAAAAGGGAAACAGATTATTGATGCAGAGCCCAATGCCATTGTTGCCACTACAAAGATCCAAAAGGAGGAACATCTCTTCCACTCCCAGATGTGGGTAAAGGGCTCCCCGGTACAATTCATTGTCGAAAATGGGAGCCAAAAGAACCACATTTCAGCAGATGCCGTGAAGCGGTTGGGCTTGCTGACCACAACTCACCCACATCCATACAAGATCTCCGCGTCAGCTAGCAGTGCCGCCTTCCCTATAGCATCAAGCCCTTCACGGATGAGGTATTATGCGACGTTGTTCCTATTGATGTTTCTGATGTATTATTAGGACAACCATACTTGTGGAAGCGTCATGCGGTGTATGAGTCTTGGCCTTGTGCTGTTATTGTTACTTTGGGAAATAAGTTGTACAGGATACCAGAGGTACCACCTCCTGCTACTATCTCTTTGGTTACTGCAAAACAATGCAATAAGCTCATTTCCCAAACCAGGAAATTCATTTTCCTGATGATCCGCCCCCAGGGCAAGAAGAAGACTATGGACACGACCTCCAGAAAAGGCTCCTCTGCATGACAACAACAAATGGATAAGGTTGTGGAGGAGTACGGGGACATTTTCACCTCACCCACAGGGGTTCCTCTACACTGTCAAGTCAAGCACCCGATTGATCTGACCCCAGGTGCGCCGCTACCCAACGGACCAATATATCGGTGCTCTGTTCTGGAGAACAATGAAATCAAGAGGCAGATTCAGGAGCTGCTGCAGAAGGGTCACATCCGACCAAGTTCATCACCCTGTGGGAGCCCGATAATTTATTATTGTGAAATCATAGTTCTAAATTATCTCTTTTTCTGTGAGCAATGTAATCTATTAATTGTAAGTAGATTCATTATAAAAATTCAAACTGATTTTAGCGTGAATGATGACAATTTATATATTAATTGGGTTTTAAGAGTATTTGTATTATGTAGGAGCACTGGAAAGATAAATCAAGACTTCATTTTCTGTTTTCCTTATTTTATTGGGCTGAACTGGAGAAAATTGAATATGAATAGTGAGTTAATTGTAAGATCAATGGGCCAAGGCCATACATCAACATTGACCATAGTGGGGAAGTATAAAAGCATGGATATTCATGCAAGTATAGTTATTAATGTAAGATCAAAGTTAACTCTTAGCTTCGCTAAAGAAATAGAAGGCAAAGATATAGCATCAACTGAAATTCACGTGAAAAAGTAGATGAAAAATGTACAATCATCCAATGGAGAGGTAATCTATAATTATCTAGTAAGACTCTTGGCTATGCCTTGAGACTAAACTAATTCTCAATATTTTTGAATAATCATCCATTGGAATTTAGTAGGAAAACCATAGTAAATCATTGTCCAATGGCCATGCAAAAATATAAAAAAAATAATATTTTTTGGTTGTTTTTCAATAGGTGGACCATGATGGGACCACTCAGAAGGTGGGGGTGTTTTTTTAATCATGGAAGTGAGATTTAGTAGATTGATAGTCAAGTTACCTTTCCCTACAAATTTTCTCGATCAAGTTATTCATTCATTGAACTTTGATTCATTCCTATTGTTTTGATACACAATCCAATCCACTTGAGTCTTGAGTCTTCATTGAGAATGACATTCATAGGTTGTCAAGAAAGAGGTTATCATGCACATGCACTCTTCTTTTCTTGGTATCTTTTTAACTATGTTTAGCCCGAGTTCTATATTTTTAAATTATCATAATAGTTCGTGATTATTAGGCTTTTATTTTGTCTTTTAAGAATTTTAATTTAATTATTATTAATCATTAAATTTTAAAAAAAATAAAAATATATATATATATATATATATATAGTTATTAAACTTTCAATAGAATTATTAAACTTTCAATGGTACATCAACTTTCATACATGAGAACTCGGATGCAAGTGAAGTTGGTAGTGTTTAACATGATGGGATGGGGATGTGGCATAAGGGGAAGCCACTGGCCCACTCGCAAGAGTGCTGTCATTCAGTTCTTAATGTCGACTGATCGGCGTTTAATGCCATTTACTCTTGGTGCTCGAATAAACCATAGTCCTGCTCCTCGATACACATTCACATGCCGCGACATGACTCAGCCTCCAGTTCATACTTATGGTGGTTTATTGCAGTCGATTCACAGTTGCACGGTAGACTGGGTTGTTATTATGGAACGTCCCTCTGGTCTGAACATAATTCCCCCGCCTGTGAATCTGTGGTGCACTCCAGGAGCAGGGATTTCTAATGTTCGCACTGTAACTGGTAAGAGGAGCTGTCTCAATTGTTGTTTGGATTTTGGAGAAAATCTCCACTTCTCCCACGCTGGTTCCTGCAAGCTTGCTTCTATCACCCTGTTGCCCCTCTCGCCTCAGTCTTCTGTCCATATTTTGCCTCCCTACCCTGCTGTCTCGAGTGCGACTATGCCGTGCCTCAGGCAGAGAATGCGCTGCCGAAGAGGCTCCATGAGGTGCCAAATTTGACGCTCTCCCTCCACCTCTAGCACCTCCTCTGCATCTATCTCCCACTCTGACAGTCAACCTATAGGTCGCCTTCTCCACTCGGGCCGTCGCTTTGCTTCCCCCACTCCTTCCGCTCCTCCTGCTCAAACCGACACCGTGCATTTTTCCTTTAACAACACTCTCAATCAACCTAGGGTGACTGCCTCAATTACGTTCGTCTTTCGTGAAGAGCCTCAGGAATTTTTTCCCAGTTCTTGCCTAGCGGAATGGAGCCTCTCGGCGGCTCAGGATTCGGCACAGTTTGTTGGGCTGAAGCACCCTGATAGTGCGAACGTGCAGGGTCAGATGGGCAAGGCCACGCAGGACCTGGCGAAAAAGGAAGCGGTGGGTCAACCTACTGAGAGGCAGGACGCAGTGCAAGCGAGCGAGGTGCAGATTACTCCTCCTACTCCCGGGAAGGTTATCCATTCTATTGCTGACCTGTATAATGCTGACGGGGAACCAGATGAACTCTGGTGCAGAGTTTTCTACGAACCTCCTGATGAATAGTTCCTCCTCTTCACTCTGGTTTTTTGCTCTATTTTTGCCCATTCTCACGGGCCTGTTCATGTGTTTCCTGTTGTCTCTAAAAATGCATCTATTTTTTTTTCTTCGATATGGTATCCAGTACTACAATTCTTTGGTTCCCCTATGCGGGATTTTTCAAATGAATTGTTTCAGACTGGTTTCCCTCTTGCAGGGCAGTCTTCAAACTATGGTTTTTTGTTTCAAATGCCACAGCACTCGGTAATGATTAGGCTTCGGCCCGCTGTACTGTACTCCTTTTGTTAATATAATTACTTTTACTTAGAAAAAAAAACTTTCATACATGAGAAAATAGATACTGACAAATGGTACATCATGGCCTGATTAATTTCACTCAGCAATTTCAAATGGTATAACATTTAGTCAATAGTAATCATCAATTTCTACACACAGAGACTAATTTCTCTGGAAGCCTCAGATTTCTTTGGCTTGTTATTCTTATAACTACATAGACCTAATTAATAGAGAGATTGAGGACAGAAAAAAATCTAGCGCTTAGTCTCCACTACTCAACATGTTTTGTGAGAAATAATACATAGATTGATTTCTCTGAGTGCCTTAGCGTTCTTTGGCTCATTTTTTTAATCACAAAAACAATAAAAAAATGCACTGAGGATTTGTTCTTAGTCCGATTATGCAATTTTTATAAGACAAATTATGCAATATTAATAATAAACATAAATTTATTGCAATTTAGGGAAAGCTCGTTCATGTTTTTTTATTTATATTGGAAGGTTACTTGATTATTAAAGTAATTTTTAGTAGATCATAGTGTTGGAATATTTAAAATTCCAGAACAAAAATGGAGAATAAAACTCCCCTCTTCAACACAGAGAAAATATAAAAACAAATTTCTTCACTGGAAACAGAGTTTTCACTGTAAAAACTATTTCATTAAACTTCAAAACTTTGGTTAAAAAATATCCTCTGACTGAGGGAATAAAAAAACTTTGGCTGCTTCAAAACACAGTTCAACACAAAACTCACACTCTAAAATTTCACTCTATCTGTGCATTTACAACTCACTGCTTTGAATTGTGCATATGATGTATATATGTAAAACATATATATATGGACTTGTACGCACGACATTTTTAAAACAAACATTAAAGAAATTTGACCACCGGACATCAACCAAAAATTAAACTCTCCAATCAATTTCGGGTGCCAAAAAAATTTTCTGACGTCATCAAAAATGTGATGCGAAATTTCTATTCAATCTGCTTTCTGAATTTTCCGCGTCCGATTTTGGGCACTCGTACGGACGGCTGAGTGTGATGCAGAATTTCTATTAAATCTGCCTCAGTGAGATTTCAAATCTGGAAATTTCAGTTCTGGGACCACTGTCCTTCAATTTTTTAAACTCTGATCAATCAAAAATGGCAAGCGGCTCTTTGCAACGTTTTTTTTATACTGCGATCTTGACTGATCGTTGGAAATGGAAGGCGGTTGCCTATACATCAGCTGTAAGTAATTTCAACACATAGCATATATTGAGGAAATATTAGTTTGACAAGAATCAGTTATTTCTCTTGAAACTTTAGGTATTAAAAGTCCATGACACAGATATATCACACTCCAAAATCCAAAGAAAATGGAAGAGCGTTCAATTTTTTTCATGAAAATTTTATTGGTGAAGGGTTAATTTATTACGAGAACATCATTAATGAAGTGAAAAATTTTAAACATAACGTTTATTGACTAGAAAAATAATGACCAAAATGTCAAAAAAATTTGTGTGATGGGTAAAGAGAAATCCAAATTCCAACCCTGCCTGCCACTTGTTGGTGAGTGGAGGTTATTCACTTTTCATTTATAGCTTACCAGGTTACTCATGTTACCAATATTTTCACATGGCTCACTTTTAGGTGACTACTTATTGTACTTCTTCTTTATAAATAAAAATTGGTAGATAATTGTATTATTTGAAATATTTAACAAATCCAGGCAACAAAATTACAGAAAATAGAAAATTATGCAAAAAATTCACCAAGGCACTAATGTGTGGATACCCTATCATTTCTTAGATCCTCATAACTTACCAACACCTACTATATTGGTATACACATAATATGGCATTTACCTGAAGTATTTCATATGTATCTAGAAGTAAATAAGTTGTATGACAATTTTTATGGCAGATATAAGATGTGTATTATAGTTTATATTTCAATTTTTTTAAGTAGCATGCATGTGCGGTCCATATAGTGACTACAATTACCAAATATATTTCAGTGAAGATGTGAATATGATCTCTCATTAGGTCCTAATTACTTAAAGCATCATTAATTAGCTTTCCAAATGAATAAAATATGTTAACAAATTAGTAAAAACTAGGAAAACAAATCATGCTTTAAAAAAATATGTCACAATGAGTCACACTCTGAGATTTATTTAATTACTCATCAAGTGTCGCTACAACATATATATGATCACCATTACCATAGAAATGGGACATGTGACCATCATTTTGGTTTCTCCAATGACATTCCACATCATGAGCATTGTTTAGGGTTGATTGTGTTGATTTTTTTAAAACAAATCATTTATACATTTTATGGAAATTATAGACACAATTTATAATCACATTACAAGATCATGATGTATGGATATTCCTTATCATTTCTTAGATACTAAAAACTTACCAACACCTAATAGATTGATATACACATCATATAGAATTTACCCCTAGAATGCCACATGTATCCTAAAACAAATTAGTTGTATGGCAATTGTTATGGTGCATATATAATGTGTATTACAGTTTATCTTATAATTTTGTTGAAGTAGCATACAACAATTTACATAGTGATATGAGAACCACTCTCTAGGGTATACATCGATTTTGTACACATGGCTTTTCAGTTGATTTTTAAGATATATCATTGGTGATGCTCACATGATTATATAATGAACCATTAAGTTGAACTATGAAATTATTCCTCACAACACACACATATTGATGAATTAATAATTTTTATCATATAATTTTTTTAATCTATTTTGAAATAAAAATAAAAATTATATATAATTATTTCTAAGAAGAACAAGAGAGAGTTACTTACCATATCTTCGTAAAACATATAATAGCGACGTTTGGAGGAAGCCGTCTAGCGATGCTTTGGGGCATAGTTTCGCAATTGCGACACTTTTTGTAAGTGTCGGTATTGCGAGACTTTTCTCTAAATTTTGGTATAGCGACGGTTTCCCAAGATCAATGGCCCAAAGTGAACCCGATAACTTACCTTTTACCTTTTCGGTAAGCGTCGCTCTTCCGACGTTTTGAACGATTTCCATTTTCGTCGGTCTTGTGACACTTTTGCAATAGTGTCGCATTTTTACAATTGCGACACTTTTTCTAAGTGTCGGTATTCCGATAATTTTCTCTAAATGTCGGTATAGTGACAGTTTCTGAAGATCAACGGCCCAAAGTGAACTCGATAACTTACCTTTTCCCCGCACATTTCCTTTTCATCGTGGTCGTTTGCTCGTTGAATCCAGATCCGACGGCGATAATACATTTCTGCGCTCATAAAGTAATCATTTGATGTTTTGGAAAAGCCGCGCGAAATGGGTGGTTTTTCCAAACAACCCGTGCTTACGTGTCGCCACCACGGTGTATCGCGTTCGAAAATCTAGTTTCCGCTTACCACCATTTACCCTCTCGAATACCACTGGCGGTATTCCCTAAACCTCGCCCGTTTAACCCGAGTTTAATGTCATTTAACTATGGTTATACCATCGAAGGATAACATTAAAATTATTATTTTCATTCAAATTTTCACCTTTTCGCTTTAAACCTGTAAAAACATTGCAGAACCGTTTTCCTAAAAATCACGCCGTTTGAACCCTGAGAAACTTTGCAGAGCCATTTTCAACCTACCAGTACCATTTTTCGACGCCCATTGCCCTAAATTTCCATTACAAAGTACTACATTGTCCTCTGCGAAGCCATTTTCAAAAAATTGAAGACTGAGCACCTCTGCAACGTCTTCAACCGAATTTCGCTAGTTCTCCAGGTACTTTTATTCGGATTTGCTCTCTGAGATTTCAAAATTCCTGTCGATTTCAAATAATTACCAAAGTTACTGCAAAAAAGTGTCCATTTTTCAGGGAAAACTCTGTCAAAATTTCCCTGGAATCCCTAATTGACCTTTCTTGCAGTTTTTTCCATACCCTGGTCCATTTTGCTGTTGAAATTGACTTTAAATACTCGTTCTTAGCTTTAAATTCCTTGCATTTCCTAAAAACCCTACTCAGAAACCCCATTTTCAGTAGAAATTTGCCAAGAAACCCCTATTTCTCGTAAAGGAACTTAGAAAACCGTTTAAGCTTGCTTCGTTCATTATTAAAAATGACCAAGAAATAGGTAACCCCCAAGAATGGAGGCCCAAAATCTCAAAAGAAGTCTTCTGCAAAGATTCTTCAGCTTATGTCTTTCAAAATCGACAAACCAACTCCTGCACTCACGGCTGATTCTACAGAAGTGGTCAGACCAGTCTAGCCTCCAGTCATTTCTCCAGAGAAGAGCCCTTTAGTTGATCTGGACTGTAGAATACTAGACCCTAATGTAGAATTTAACCCGCTTGATGTCTATAATTTGTTCTATGGAAAATCAGTGGAAAATGGGGACAAAGATATTCCAATTTGGGAATCCAATCTGCCTAGATATATTGCCCCTCTCACTCATTCTGTTCCTGACTTTATCAGATTATGCGAAGCCTATTATATGCCAGAACAAATATGTATTGTAAACAAAGAAAAAGAAACCCTGTTTTACATCACTGAAGAGTCGATAAATTCCATGCTGCAAATGAATCATGACCCCAATTCTGCTTCCCTAACAATAGAAGATTTAACCCAACTATATCTTGACTTGGATTTCAATGCTAGATTCAAAATATACCAGAATTTTTGTCCAAATCAAGTTGATATTCCTAAGTTAAATCCTCCTTTCGACACCGTTGATTTCCCAGAAGAAACTAGACAGATTGTCTCAATGCTCTCCTTCATACTAGGATACGCCAACGATGAATTCACTGATGTGGCTATCCTAGGTTTTCTGTCAACTCTAAGCCCTGGTCAATCACCATCCATTCAGTTCAATTTTGCTAGATTTATTGCTAAAAGTATGCATTATTAGTTATCCAAATTATCAGAAGAAGGAGTTTTCAGATACTCCTCTTATCTACTCCACCTCTTCCTATATTATCAAATAGATAAGTTTCCAATCGAATTTCAGAAAGTGGATGCAGAATGAAAAGTTTTATCAGTAGTATTTTGTTCATATATTCTAAGGAAATGGAACAAAGAGTATAGTTTTACAGATTTCAATGACTCATTTATAGCCCCTGCTATGTATCTCTTGGAAAAAGAGGAGATCCCTAGGATCAATGATGAGACAATAAGAATTCTGCAGTTATCAGAGAGCTACAAAACTGGAGATTGGTATTTATATAAAAATCATACAGAAATCAGAGTGTATGGCTCATCCTTGGCCCCATATAAGTTACCCAGATTTGTTACTACAAGAATATTTGCTTTATAATATATGAGACAACTATTGAATGTAGATGAAATCCACTTCATAGCTTTCAAGAAAAAGACCCAATTTAAGCTGAAAAATCAAATTGGGCCATTCATTGTGAATAACAGAGAAGCTGCCAATGAGATAAATGTCAAAATTAAAGAGTATAAGTTCCCATGTAGTTTTACATGGAAGTATGACCCACAAGGTATTTTGAGTGCAATAAGGGTAAAATGTAAGTTGCATGTTTACTTGCATGATCCTAAGCCCCATATTGAAAGATATGTAAATAAAATTGAATGGGAGCCAAACACCCTATCTGATGATGATTCACAGGCAGTACAGGTAATACAGGTAGATAGTGGCAAAGGCAAACAGATTGAACAGACAGTACAGGTGGCTTCTACAAGCAAAGATACTGATAATGTACATAAAAGAGACAGAGAAGGAGATAGTTTCATAGCTAAGACTATTGAGGACATAAAATTCAGAACTCCTTATAGTAAAAGAAGCAAGTCAACAGAAGAAGAAAAGGATAAGGCTGTAAATATTGATATAAATGATGAAGCAACAAGAATAGTCACTCAAACATTAAAAGAGCTTCAAAATGTAAAAAATGGAACACAACAAAAAGATACAGTCATGAAGGAAAACCAGGCTACTGTCGATTTGCCTCCTTCTTCTCAGGAAACTGACAATACATAGTCAGAGATTCAGATCAGATTCAGACAGATTAAAGAGAAGAATGAAGAGCTCAAGAATCAAGCTCATTCTAGATTTCTTAAGGAAAAGCCTGGAAACAAAGACATGCTTCTTTCAGCATTTGATTATTCATCCAATAAATTGGTAATATCATTCTTGAAGCCTACAGTGGCTGAGCCAAAATCAGTGGCAGATTATTCCAAAACAGATCTTGAACTGGATGCAGATGCCATTCATGAATTAGATCAAATTGAATTTCATAGGAGCAATACTGAAATGCTATATTCCAAAATTGTCAGTAAAACTATGAAATCAATTAGGCTTGAGAAAACAGTGCTCAACCTCCAAAATCAAATGAGGTTCGACAAATCCTCACTGTATGCTAATAATCTAAGAATAAAAGCACTAGAAGATATAGTGATTGAAGCAGGGGGTGACCCAGCCAACATTGAAGGGGAAAAAGTCTTAATTAAACAGAAAAATGAGGATATAGCTGCTCTTAGAAAACAGTTGAAGTTGCCTCAGAGTGAAAAATCTCAAGCAAAAGAAATTCTACAGCGAAAAATAGAGAATGATGATTTAAAGAAGCTTGTACATCAAATGATAGGTCAGATAAAAATAATGGAAAGTCAAATAGAAGCTCTAATGAAAGAGAATGAAGAACTAAGAAAAGCACAACCAATGGTCATTCCTACAGTGATCCCCACTATAAACACTGCTATACCATCTACTTTGGCAGAACACTTGGCACCGAACGGAATACTGCCAACTGCAGTGCCAATTACTTCTCTAATCTCTACCTCTTCTTCTTCATCCTCACAGAGGACCACACCACAAGACCAAGTTAAAGAGATTCTTAGTTTGAGAGGCACTATTAAAAATTTGGAAAAATCCAAAAGTGATGCCTTGACTACTTCTAGAGGACATGAGCAAAGGGTTGATCGACTACAAGAATAGGTAAAGATTCTGCAAGCACAAGTAAATCTTACAGATCAAGTGGCCTTTATAAAAAATCATTTATGGACCAAAATTATTGATGGCATTCATTCTCGATGGCCTTCAATTCGGATAATTTATGAACAGAGGGAGTTACTTCAAGTTGCTAGTGCAGAGATTGACAAGACTAAGAGGGAAATTGACAAAAAACCAGCCCAAGCAATCCAACTCATAGCTTTTTTAAACAGTAAAACCAGGGAAGAGTTGGAAGAATTGAAAATTGTTGATAGAACATAAACCATTCTTCAAATAAAAAAGGTCCTGAACAAAAGAAACATAATGAGTAATCTAGAGGACTGGTGTAAAGACATGAATTTATCCATCTCAAGATTTTTAGCCAAATACAAAACATTGTCAGAAGCAGGTTTGCCTGATATTCACGCATTGAATGACAAGTTAATGCGTCAGAAATATTATGATCTAAAAATCAGAAATCATGCAAAAGAGCAAGCCAGACAACAACTGCCTCAAGGATCACCAACAGGCAGAATACTTCTTCAGTATTTTGAAAATATGTTCTTTTTAGATAATGAGATCAGGCATATGTTCACTATAAAGCCTAACTTTGCCAAGTATACAGAGGCAGATGAAAGTTACAGAAAATTGAAGACTATGAAGATCCCCTCTGCAGAAAAGTGGCAAGAATTCACAGATCTGTTGTGAATTTAACGAATAAAAAACAGGAAATTCACTTGGAAATTCATTTTTTAATGTTACCTCAAATGGTGAAAATACAGGGTTAAAGTGCACAACAACAATCAGTTCAAATTAGAATAATCAGTTCTATTTTTTCTTGTAAAAAGGTAACAGCTTGCAAACTATTTTGGAGCTGTCCCTCTTTTTAAGTTTTCTTTCCTATTTTTGATTAAAACATTATCTCAATTCTTGAGATATTTTGTAAACATTTTTTTGTATAAATACTTCAGAATTCGAAGTATTCAGTGTGAATAAAATTTCTCAAGACAACTATAGTTCGTGCTCTCTACTTGGCATTTTAATGTTTTCTACTTTGTTCGTGCTCTCTACTTGGCCATTGGCCTGTGGGTGATATGGAGTTGTAATCTTGTGCTGAATGTGGTAGTTTTGCAATGTTTTAGCTAATTTATTACCTACAAATTGTGGTCCTCCATCTGTGATTATGTCCCTTGGGAGACCATAGCGCACAAAAATTTGGAAAAGAAATTGTACTACAGAGTCCTCTGTAGCTTTTGAAACTGCCTCTGCTTCGACCCACTTAGTGACATATTCGGTTGCAACTAGGATGTATGTTTTTTGGTTTGAGGGAGGACTAATAGGGCCAAAAAAATCAAGTGCCCAGTGTTCAAATGGTTCAATCACTAGTTGAGGGTTCAAAGGCATTTCATCAGACTGCCCAGGGTGTCCTGCCCTTTGGCAGCTATCACAGGCCTGCACGAATTTTTTGGCATCCTTAAAGATGGTAGGCCAGTAATACCCTGTTCGTAAAACCTTATGGGTAGTTCTACGGTTCCCAGTTAGATCCCCCTCTTCAATATTCTTATCTGTAGCTTAAGGATTCTTAAGTGCCCTTTTGCTCAGATTCTATCCACTCCATCAAATCAAGCCTATACATAGCCTTAGAAGGTCACCTATCTTGCCCTTAGCACATTTGCATCTATGAGCTTTATTTCTTAGTTCTTCTTGCCTAGAGAGTTGACTCCATTGCCTAATATTCTGGTAGATCCTTCTGGTTTACCTTGAAATATCTTTATTCCCACCAATCTTTTAAAATCAAACCCAAATACACAATCATAGCTAGCCTAATATATGTTACTAAAACAAAGCTAAATCATACGGAGAGATCCCTCTCTAGAGTTAAAGAAGGCTAGATCTTGAATTCCCAAAGCGGTTCTTGGTTACCCGTGGTGTTCTTAACTACAAAAATCCCTATCCCACAACTTGAGAATTACTAGGGTGATAACAGGCCTTGGGGGTATTATGATCCTTGAAGGAAACTCCCACAGCTAGAAGAGTTGACAGAGAAAATTGGATCGAGTACAAAGGTGTGGCAGGTGGGTTTTACCCTGTACCAATTGTTATGGTGCATATATGATGTGTATTACGGTTTATCTTATAATTTTGTTGAAGTAGCATACAACAATTTACATAGTGATATGAGAACCACTCTCTAGAGTATACATCGATTTTGTACACATGGCTTTTCTGTTGCTTTTTAAGATATATCATTGGTGATGATCACATGATTATATAATGAACCATTAAGTTGAACTATGAAATTATTCCTCACGACACACACACACAAAGCATCGCTATTGCGACGGATGCCTCCAAACATTGCAATTGCAACACTTAGACATTGTGCTACAATTGCGACGTTTGGAAGCATCTATCCCAATAGTGACACCTTGGAGAATAGGGTCGCCATTGCGACGTCTTCCTTCAAACGTCGCAACTGCGACACTTTGTTTAAGTGTCGGTATTACGACCCATATCTCTAAACATCAGTATAGTGACAGTTTCGGGCGGGATTGAAAAAATTTGGGGAAATTTTCGACATTTGGTCAAAAGCGTCGGAAGCAAGTGTTGGAATTTCCTCCAAATGTAGTATCTTAGCGACACTTTGGGCCATGGTGTCGCAATTGCGACGTCTTCCTCCAAACGTCGCAATTGCGACAGGTTTTTAGGTGTCGGTATTGCGACACTTTTCTATAGACGTCGGTATAGCGACGATTGCGAGCAAGATGGAAAAAATTTGGGAACATTTCTGACATTTAGTCAAAAGCGTCGGAACCAAGTGTCGGAATTTCCGCCAAATGTAGTAGTTTAGTGACGCTTTGGGCCATGGTGTCGTAATTGCGACGTCTTCCTCCAAACATTGCAATTGCGACAGGTTTTTAGGTGTCGGTATTGCGACACTTTTCTATAGACGTCGGTATAGCGACGGTTGCGGGCGGGATGGAAAAAATTTGGGAAAATTTCCGACATTTGGTCAAAAACGTCGGAACCAAGTGTCGGAATTTCTGCCAAATGTAGTATTTTAGCGACGCTTTGGGCCATGGTGTCGCAATTGTGACAGGTTTTTAGGTGTCAGTATTGTGACACTTTTCTATAGACGTCGATATAGCAACGGTTGCGGGCGGGATGGAAACAATTTGGGAAAATTTCCGACATTTGGTCAAAAGCGTCGGAACCAAGTGTCGGAATTTCCACCAAATGTAGTAGTGCTACATGTCACGGTTTCCTCCTTTGGCTCTGGAATTGATAGAAACGAAACTATATTCCATGTGTTTGTATCCACTTTTTACCGCATTCCAATCTGATGCATAGAGAGATCGTTATGAATATTTTCCCACGATAACGTCTTTGATATGAAATTCGGGAGCCTGAAAAAAACCTAACTTCCATTGATCATATCTCTGAAAATATTGCAAACCAAGCCCTGAAATTTTTCGATGATGTTCCTCAAGATTTTGGCTTCACTCTCTAAAAATTTTAGCTTTTGAAACTTCGTAGCAAAAACCTTATAGCGCCAATTCCGCGATGACCTGTTCAGGTTAAATTCAGGAGCCTGCAAAAATCCCTAACTTCCACAGATCATATCTCCGAAAATATTGCGAACCAAGATCTAAAATTTTGCGACGATGTTCCTCAGGATTTCAGATTCGTACTATAAAAATTTCAGCTTCTGCACCTTCGTAGAAAAAATGATATAGTGAAAATTCCACGATGACTGGTTTGGAGCAGCGAAAACCCTAGAATCCAAAGCTCTGATACCAAATGTTGTGAAACCAGATCCAAAAATAGAAGAAAAGAGATATCAATGCCTTAGAAATAAGCTAGTTCGAGGGGGAAACCTCCAATACATTACATGAATGAAAAATTCTTGGATGATACAAATTACAAAACCTCCTTTCAATATATAGGAGTCCATGGGACCACAATGTAATCCTGGCCGACCTAACAATAATAATTTAAGGGCACAATAATAACAATATGGGGGTTACAAGGGTACAATAATAACAATAAGGGGGTTACACTAACAACAATAAGGGACTATACTAGTAATATAGGGACCTAACATACTAGCTGCAAATGAGGGGCCTTGAGGAAGGGGTCGTAAAGGCTGATTCGAGGTGCTAGGAGTAGGTTGCGGAGGGCAAGGTTGCTGACTAGTCGAACCAGTCCGCTCAAGGTCGGACCAAGCCAATTGCATCATGAAAACATTCGACGAGCTAGGATCAGATATATGAGGAGGAAGACCAGGGAATGAACCAATAAAAGAGGAGTGTTTGTAGTCTCCAAGTGAGACACTGGTTGGAGGTTCAACTATTTTTTTATTGGCCACCGAAGAGATGGCAGACTCATGGGAGGTTTGAGACTTCGGTTCATAATATGTCAACTCGTCGATGGCCAAAATATTTCCATTTTGAGGAAATCACATCTTACAGTGAACCACGGATGGGACAACAGATATCGCATAAGTGTAGTTATGACCCCATAGAATCTTGTAGTATAATGGGGCATCAATGAATTCTACGTCAACACAAACAATATTTCTTGCAAGAGTAATAGGACAATTGTGGAACATGCCAAGGGGCTGGGAAAAGTGGCCATCCCACGCTCAGAGGGCGATAGTGGAAGGGGCCAACTCAAAAGATCTGAGTTGCTTCCAAACTAAAGCAGACATCACACAGGTGAATTCCCCCTCATCATTGATACAATGGGAGACGTTGGCATTCTAGATATTGATAGGGATTTAGAAGGCGAAGGAGGTAGGAAGGGGAGGATGTTCTGACTAGTAAACATAGAAGACAATCAAACAATCATCTAAAGGATCCACAACACCCATGGTAGTTAGTAGAGCTTTTCGTTGTGAAGGGAATGACTGGAGGAGTTCCAGCATTGATATAGCGGTAGGGGATTGCACCGTCATCTAATATACTATACGAATGGGCAACTTTATTGGAAGCAGTGTTTCAGTGTAATTTTCCTTTGGGGATCTTGGCATGAACCTCTTCCTTAGGTTAAGGGATGGCTAAAGGACCATTGGGTGTCAAAAGAGGCTCTGTGGGACCTAAAGAAGGGGGCTTGTTGTATTGACGGGAATGAGTCTGAAGGTTGAGGTCAGTGATATTTTTTTGGTTAGAGTTCATCATGAGAATCTAGTAATCATAGGTACCAGATGGGGGAGGTTGAGAAGCCTCCTAACCTTCAGGGGGTTTGGTAGCCATGAATCCTTGCTGAGGGAAAGGATTGGTAAACACAACCAGTTGGATAGGTGTAGCACGAGGAGGAACTGAAGGGGAGGCTTTCTATCCTCGAGATGTCTCTTGAGCTTCCAAGATCTATTGCATCTGAGGTAAAAGAGCACAATCATTGGTATAGTGACCATAAACATCGCAACAAGAACAATTTTTGTTCATGATAACAAGCCTATCCTACTTGGGCTGAGTGCCATGTTGTTGGTTAGTAGTGTTAGGTGTATTCCCTTGGGGATTGGGTCGTGGATTACTTGGGGTAGATTGGTTTTGGTTGCTTTTCCTCTTCTTTTTGGAATTAGGAGGATTATTCGCGCCCTGCTCTGCATACACCTGACCTTCGGGGGTGCCGGCTGCTGTTGTGGGGGTTAAGAAGGCAAGGGAGGTTAAGGTGCTAATGATGGAGGATCTGAAGTACCAGGCTGTGGATACAGATAATACGGAGGTTGGGAAACATTGTGGTAAATAGGTTGAGAAAAAGGAGGAGGCATGTCGTATCCTAGATAAATGCTACCGGGAGGGGGAAAAGTGCTAAAGGAGTTGGCCCCTCCCTAAGGGAAATAATAACCCATGGGGGGATGAGTGTATAGATGAGAAAGGGCTCCAACGATACCGTCGGTGGCATGGGATGCCCCTGGTGCATTGGCACCACTGGGTCTACGGAGATCAGGTGAGACGGTATAAACATAACTAGACTTTGTGTATAACAGGTCATATTTCAACGCAATCTACAGAGAAACTTCTTTAGTATGAGGGAAATGAGAACCATTCATACCTTTTGGAGTTTAGGCAATCATATGTTTACAAAACATGTTAGTGACATGCATTTTTATAGTGCAATAATTCATAGGGTGAAGTTGTAATTTTTCAGTCAAACTAAAAAAAAAAATTGGTCGAATTATTTAAATTTTTTTTACCGAACTATTATGCTAACGTTCGGCTAAAAATTGACTGTTTAGATTAAAGCCAACCATTTAACGGATTGTTTTCTGGAGGGAAAAAATGGGAAATAAAAATTTCAGCCAAAAACAATTTTATATATATAAAGACAGTGAGGTCATTGTAGATGTTTCTACAGTTGTTGGTTTTCTTTCATTGTTTGGGTGGCTTGTCGATGGATTGGAGGAATCAATTTGCAAGGAAAATAACTGTTTAAGTCATTACCATAATGTAGCAATTTCTGGGAGCTCATATGATACAGAACAATGCATATTGAAATGTGTAATTAATAAATTGTATTATTTTGATAGACAACACATTATACATTGAATGTCTGAGACTGAAACTCAAGAAAAAACCTTTTACCTTAAGGTACTTGGATGGTGCCCTAACATAGGTAGAATGTTGAATTCTAGGAATGGGATGTAGAGATGGAATGGATTTTCTCCCGACCTTGATATTCACATATGAGGTTACAAGTTGCAATACACTTCTTAAGCAAAGAGCATACCAATTTAATATACCTATTTGATTATCCCATGCTTCTCTTGAAGGGAGAATTATGCCCCCTTTGACATGGTGTCTGATAAATTTTTTTGCATATATGGATCAATGCCATAAAATTCATGCTCCAAAAAAACATCTCCAAGTCATTTTCTAGGTATGTACTCTTTTAATTCTAGAATCTCAAGATGTACAAACTCAATTTCTATTCTGTATTTTTTTGTAGTAAGTTTTTTTTTAATATTCCTTAGGTAAAATTGCTTATTTTTCATCGTACTTCATCCTCATCCACCAGTACAACATACTATTCAATTGCCTCATATTTTCACGTAACTAGAGAAACCAAGCTTGCACTTGTCATTCTAGCTCCCCACTCACAAAAAACAAACAGAGTTTATGGCCAGAGCCCATCACCTTCCACTGCATATTTTTGGTCACTAAGGTAACCATATTCACCTTCAACTCCAAATTTCATATCCATATCAGAGTCTTCCATACCATTATTATCATATTTCTCTTGAAATTCCTCATCTAGTAAGCCAGAACTCTCTGATGTTCCAGCCTCTAAATCCAACCAACATGTTTTCTTATTTTTTAAAAATCTCATAATTTCATGCTATGACACATCCTTCTCAATCGAAACACTACATTCATTTTCATACATTCCTATCCTCCTATGGATTCTCTTCATCCTTGTGCTTAGGTCCATCATAAGTCTCTTCTTTACATTGAAACTCAAAGAATATAAAGCACACTATAATTTATCATTTTCTGCTCTCAAGATTTATTTTTCATGTGTTGACTTCTAAAATTATGTGTCCACATAAGTGAACTTTTAAAACTTATTTTCTAGGTTGGAGATGTAGCGGTGAGCTATTTTCAATATTTTCTCTGCTGCAAGATGTGTTGGATTATCTATCTTGTTTTCTCTATTGACATTCCATAAAACCACAATAAACAATAGAACTATTAATAATCAATAATTTTTACCAATGTTGCTAATGGAAAAAAATGAGAAACAAAATTAATTTGACCTTCCAACACAATAGTAAAACAATTTTCCTACAAAAAAGAACTAATAATATGTAAAATGAATGAAATTTATTCATACTAGAATGCTTTTCTGTAGAAGAGGAAAACATCATCCTAAAAGGAATTTAAACCCACCCAAATATCTCTAGAATAAATCCCACCTTTTATTTTGTCCTTAATCTCTACTTCCTGTAGCCTCAAGAATGTAAAATTCAACAAAATAGCTACTCAAAGGAGAATATTCCAAACTAATATAGGTAAAGTTGCAAGGAATATACTTCATGTGAAAATAAATTCTTCATATTGACACCCATTATTTCCTTCAGGGTAGTAGCAAGATGTTTCTCAATTCTCTTATTCAATCCCCCATGATATCCAACAAAAGACTTTGTGGAAGCCTCTCCCTTCAAACTTCCATTCTCAACATGGAATTTAACAAATATCCTACTACTATATAGTTTGATGAATTTAGGATAATAGGAATTTTGTTGGCTAGCACTTAGAGTGGATTTACTCTCTACTTCAAAATAATCCACTTCCATGGGCTCTCCTTGATCAGTGTCATTTGGAGGAGGCATACATATTATCTTCTTACATAATCATTTGACATATGAATATATAGAGTCTTAGAAGACTTAACTGTTTCCATAAAATTTATCATTCATTTTTTCAAGGATTTTAAATTTGTTGTGTGTCTATTTGTTTGGATCCCCATTGTATCTAGGACTAGAATATGACATGGATAAACCTAAAATTAATAGGAAGAATAATAAAAAATATGAAGAAAAATGGTACAACAAGCAAGATGTATGAGAAATTTTTTAGAAAGAGAAACACATGAATGTGTACTTAAACATGAAATGATTTGACTAATGCCAAGCTGATCTGTTATTCTTTCGTTGGGAATTTCACTCATCTTCACTTTTCGGGTTTGTAGGTAAACAAGTTTATCCCTCTTATTTTATGTGACAATGTTATCTACCATGGAAGTAGTTGGCATGAGTAAAAGGATAGAAATTTTTGTGTCCATGGAGTTATTTTATTTCTTAGGGGACATCCAACTATCCAAACCGTCCCCTACAACTTTTGAAAAATCCTTACTATTATAAAATTTGATAACATGTTCATGTAACTTCCCTCTTGCATATGCCACAAACTGAGGATACAGTGTATGAAAAAAATTATCAGCCTAGATTTTTGAACAATCCTCAAACTTATACTACTCTGAAATCATACAAACAAGATTAGTGGTGCTAGGAGGTTGGAACAAGGAATCAACATGTTGAATTTTCTTTGAATGAAGAGTTCCAAATCTATCATGTGAAATAGGAACCCTTGTATTATCAATATTCCTATATAAACTACTACCATTATGTATGATGCATTCATAAACAATCATATGAAGCTCTCTAAATGCTAACAGAATCTTTTCATGGCCATAATGACCACGATAATACCAGTATGCCAAATGTAGTTTGAGGTCATTTAGATTTCTCAAGTGTCCTAAATAAATTCTTTGATTTGTCTTAGTTTCTTCAGCCTTATGGCATATGAGGCATGCCTGGCTTATGATCCTTAGGAGGTGACACATTAACTTCCTCCATAATATGCTCATGTATTTCCAATTTCATGTTGATGTAATGGATGATATGAAACCCATATAGTGGTTGTTAGTTTCAATATTCCAAAATGGAAAGGACAGGAATATAGAACATATGCACAATTCCAACTACACTAAAATAAGAATTAAACATGTATAAATAGAAAAATGTCGAAATACATCAAAAAATCATACATATGGGAAGAAAATAGCTGAACCATATCATTAAGGATCAACAAAAAGGTAAGTACGTAGTGCTCCAAAAGGAATGCACTCAAGCTAGAAGATGGCTGAAATACACTAACGAAATCTAGCACCGAAAATTATAACTATTGTTGTTGTGAAGAATATATATCTGTGAGAGGCTTCTAGAGTGACCATAAAGATATGTTATTTTAACCATGGATTCTAATCGAAAAACCTAGAAAAACCCAAAAATGGTTTGACCAGATTTTAACATTGGATTTTCGGCCCTTTTTAGGTTGCATAATACACCCCTGTTGCTTGAGTTCCACACTCCCTAGAAAAAAATTATGATATGGGGCTGAAAGAATGATCTATCAGCTTAAATATATCCCAATCATATTAATACATCAATGGTCGGTCCCTTCTCTTGATCTTTAAGCTAGAAGCTTGAGATCTAGCTCCTCCTTCCTCTGCTCAAGTTATAGATGCACACTACACAACTGTTGGAATGACCTGCGCTGTCAAGAGGGTTGAAGCTATATCCTACTACTAGGTGATTGAATATAACTCACATATGATGGAAATAATCTCTCCAAATTGAGGGAAATACCCCTCACAGGATTCCAAGATGAAATACTTGGAACTTCCTTCCTCCCTTAGATCTTCCTGACTAGACTGCGCAATTCTTGAAGGAGCTACTACTGCATGGAGGTGTAATATGATGGTCTGATTCTAGATATGACAATGAATCTCCTGGAATATTGAAATATAAGCACAAGGTGAAAGGATGAATCCTCCACTAGTTTCCTAGCTGAAATGCTAGAAACTACCTTCCTGCTCTCAAACCCTATGAAAGGAATGTGTAATTCTGGAAGCTGTATATGTAGAAGAGAGGGCCTGAATGTGGCACCAATGCTAGATGATGAATATTTTCTCAAAATAAAATTCCCATAGTAGGCAATCGAAGTCCCCAGTGGTTAAGGGTGGGATTCCCACTCAAGAACACTCGTGTGCTAAACAACACAAGAGACTTAGTGAAACATTTGAAGCATGCAAAGAAATGTCAAACGACAAAACAATATCAAATTCCAGAAAGATTTTCTTTGCTGCCCTCATCTTTCTTATATGGCTGTGATCCTTCCCTGGCCTTGGACCACCTCATAACTAAGCTACACATGTGGCCACTAGTCTCCATGAAGACTGCACTATCTCTCCATGATCTCCACAATCTCTACAATTAATCTCCACTCCCTCCATCATGTGTGCATTTAACGCACCACTTCCTCCATCACTGCATCATTAATTCTCTATGATCTTACTTTTATTCCTCCACTATCTCCATCATCTTCCTCATTATCTCTCCATAATCTCCACTCTTCCTTCATTAATGAGCTGCTCCACTACTCCATGATGCTGATCTACTCTCTACTAACCCACATTCACCCACAAAAATGGATTTTTTTCATCTATGGGGTTTATGGGTCCCTCCACCCTTTTATTTACTTAATTAATTGAGAAAAGTAAGAATTATAATATTCTAATTAACTGATGGAAAATTGGGAATATTATAGTCCTCCCCGTCAAAATGTTGCTTGTCCTCAAGAAACTGTAGAAGTGAATGCTACAACAATCCTCCTCCCTCTAAAAGACATAATCATATGGAAGGTATCCCCACATGCTCCAATATGTAATGAATGCCCATCTCCATAGACGCCTCTCCAGAATGTCTAAAATGGCTTCCAACTATATAGCTAGATGCCTCTCCTCATCAATGAACCTCCATGTGGAAATCATCTTATGTTCCAAAGCCTCTTCTTTGCATGAGACATATGAAGTGAAGTGTTTCCTACCCCCAAAGGAAAGTACCAACTCATAAATCATCTCTCCAACCCATTCTACATGGAGTAGGATGTACCTCTCCATGCTCCCATCATTGGATCTGTTGGCCCTTCTTGCTACAAGAATTATCTCAACACTGTGAAAAATTGTTGTGTAACCAGCTCCAAAAAGAGAAGAAAATAGATATCAACACCTTAGAAATGAGCCACTTCGAGGGGGAAACCTCCAATACATTACATAAATGAACAATTCTTGGATGATACAATTTACAAAACCTCCTTTCTATATATAGGAGTCCATGGGGCCATAATGTAATCCTAGTGGGCCACAATGTAATCCTAGCCGACGTAACAATAATAATTTAAGGGCACAATAATAACAAAATGGGGGTTAAAAGGGTTCAATAATAACAATAAGGGGGTTACACTAACAATAATAGGGGACTATACTAGGGATATAGGAACCTAACATGCCCCTCTCCTTCAAAAAAGTGTTGTCCTCAACGCTTGAGTAGCTCTGGGTGCTTCTGTATAAAATGCTCATCCTCCCATGTAGAATCTTCAGTGGGTAAGTTCTTCCACTTGATGAGATACTCTGAAATTGATCAATTCTGTAGCTGTCGAGTTCTTGTTTCCATGACCACTTCAGGTTCCAATATGATTTTTCTTTCCTCATCAAGTTCTAGCAATATTGTTTGAACTGGAAGATTTTCACCTATAACCTTCTTTAAGCATGAAACATGGAAAACTGGATGTACTTGCGAAGAAGCAGGAAGCTCCAATTTGTATGCCATAGAACCAATCTTTTGCAACACCTTGTAAGGACCATAGTAATTTGGTGATAATTTATTATCCTTCTTAGCTTGCTTGAGGGAAATTTGTTTGTATGGTTGTAGCCGTAAAAATACCCAATCTCTTACATCAAAACTTCTCTCGCTGCGATGTTGATCTGCCTGTTGTTTCATTCGATTTTGTGCCAAATTCAGGTTATCCTTTAAGAGTTGGAGAACTTCTTGTTGATGCTCGATGTGATCTTCCACTGCTTGAACCTTCGAATTTTTTCTTAAAGATGATGTGATGGATGGTGGATGGTATCCATAAAGTGCCATAAATGGGGTCATTTTTGCTGCAGTATGGAAGGAAGTGTTATACCACCATTCAGCAAGAGGTAACCACTTGACCCATTGTGTCTGTTTATCAGATACAAAACAACGAAGATATCCTTCCAAACATTTATTTACTATCTCAGTTTGACCATCAGATTGAGGATGATAAGATGAGCTATGAGCTAATCGAGTACCCAAACAAGAAAATAACTCCGTCCAAAAATTTCCAGTAAAAATGGGATCTCTGTCGCTCACAATAACCCTTGGGCTTCCATGTAGCTTTTGAATTCTGTCCATAAATGTAGTAGCAATCGTACTTGCTTTAAATGGATGAGATAATGCACAAAAGTGTGCATACTTGGTAAGTCTATCAACTACCACCATGATGACACTCTTTCCTTTGAACTTAGGTAAACCTGTGATAAAATCCATTGAAATCTCCTCCCAATGTTGACTTGGAATGGATAAAGGTTGTAGAAGTCCCGAGGTCTTAATTGTTTCCACTTTATTCTGCTGGCAAACCAAACATTCCGCCACAAACTTTTGAATATCAGATTTAAGGCCATCCCAAAAAAATTCTTTCTTCACCCTGTGGTAAGTTTTTAAAAATCCTGAGTGTCCTCCTAAAGGAGAAGTGGGCAATTCCAGAAGAATCTTTTGTTTTAGTTGGGAATTCTTACAAAGATATAAGCGATCTTTGTACCATAAGGAATCATTTTTCCAACTAAATGTATCAGATGTACTAGGATCTTGCCGCAACTTTTGAATGAGTGTCCATACATCTTTGTCCTTCTTCCATTCATCTCTTGCTTTGGTTATCCAATCTGGCTGGATAATAGAAATGGCACAAAGCAATGCTTCCACCTCTTCATTCTTTCTTGAGAGTGCATCTGCAACAACATTAAGCTTTCCTTTTTTGTATATTATTTCAAAGTCATAACCCAACATCTTTGTGACCCATTTTTGTTGCTCTTCTGACGATAGTCTTCGTTCCAAAAAGTGTTTAAGACTATCATGATCGGTTTTTACCTTGAAGTGTCTTCCCATTAGGTAAGTTCACCATTTCTTTAGTGCATGCAGTATTGCTAACATTTCCTTCTCATAAATAGGTTTCTTTAAATACTTTCCTTTGATTGGACGACTTTCAAAAGAAATGGGTCTTCCTTCTTGCATTAAAACAGCACCAATTCCATTTCCTGAGGCATCACATTCCACAATAAAGGTTTTTGTGAAGTCCGGCGTAGCTAAGACCGGTGCTAGGCACATTGCCTCTTTAAGATGTTCAAAGGCCTTAGTTGCTTCAGGAGTCCATGAAAATGCATCTTTCTTCAATAATGTTGTCAGAGGTGCTGCTATTCTCCCATAATTCTTAACAAACTTGCGATAATACCCTGTTAACCCGAGAAATCCTCGCAACTTCTTTATGGTTGTGGGGACTTTCCATTCCTTAATGGCTTTAATTTTGTTAGGTCTACTTTAACACCCTCGTGAGATACAATATGACCCAGATATTCCACCTCTTGTACTCCAAAGAAACATTTGGATTTTTTTGCATATAATTGTTTCTCCCGCAATAGTTTGAGCACCCTGTCAACATGTTCAACATGATCCTTCCAAGACCTGCTGTAGATTAGTATATCATCAAAAAATACTAGCACAAATTTTCTAAGGAAGGGTTTGAAATGGAATTCATCAACCCTTGAAATGTAGAAGGTGCATTGGTAAGGCAAAAAGGCATGACCAAAAATTCATAATGACCCTCATGAGTTCGAAATGCTGTTTTTGGAATATCTTCAGTCTTCATTCTAATTTGATGATATCCTGAACAAAGATCCAACTTGGTAAAATAAATTTCTCCATGTAATTCATCCAATAATTCATCAATCATAGGAATGGGAAATTTGTCTTTAATGGTGAGCTTATTGAGCTCCCTATAATCCGGACACATTCGCCATGATCCATCCTTCTTGTGTACCAAAACTATAGGAGCAGAGAAAGAACTTTGACTAGGTTGAATTATACCCGCCTCTAACATTTCTGCAATCATACGTTCAATTTCGCTCTTTTTGAAGTAAGGATATCTATAAGGCCTGATGTTTGGAGGAACACTTCCTGGAATCAAATGAATAGCATGATCATGATCACGAATAGGTGGGATTCCTTTGGGAGTTTCAAACACCTTGGAATGATTGTCCAAGACTTGTTGGAGATATGCAGAAATAGATGATTTTGATGTCGGAACTTCTAGTGAGCATAATTGTGAAATTACGCCTCTTTGTTATTTCTTTAGAAGCTTTGTCATGACATTAGAGCTTATTATCCTTCCTGGCTTCCCTTCAATACCCTGTAACTCAACTTCCTTTCCTTCTGAAAAAAATTTCAAGAAAAGTTCTTGAAAATTAAAAGCTACCGTCCCCAAAGATTGTAACCATTGTACTCCTAGTACAACATCAGCACCTCCCATAGGAATGGAAAGCATTGGACTAGTCAACATATTCCCCCATGGTTAGCTTAATATTATGGCATTTTCCAGAGCAATTTATAGTTCCTCCATTTGCAACCATCACTTGACATTCTGGTGCTGGGTATAGGAAACAATTTAATTCCTTGGCTACCTTACAATGAATAAAATTATGGGTGCTACCCGAATCAATCAACACTATTACCTTTTTCTTCTTGATTTTTCCTTCTATCTTGAGAGTTTGAGGAGTGGTAATTCCTGCCAGTGCATTACACGATATGGTCGGATTCATTTCTTCCTCTTCTAGGGTTGGTTCATGGTGTATATCCTCTTCTTGTTCATTTTCTTCTTCCTCTTCACAATCTATGTAAAATAATTTCTTCTCAGCACACTTATGACCTTTAGTGTATTTGCTATCACAACTGTAGCAAAGCCCTTTTGCTCTTTTTTCTTCCAATTGTTGTGGTGTCAACCTTTTAGGTTGTGGAAATCTAGACATAGCAACACTTCCTTCTTTATAGAATTGAGTGGTAGGCTTCCTTGTTGCCATTATTTTACATTCAACTTTTCTTGCCAACTTGAATGCCTTCTCCAATGAATCCGGTTCCAAAACACGAACTTCATGTTGGATGTTATCCTTTAAAGTGTTGAAAATGGCAACAAGAAACAGTGAAGGAGGCCTCCTGAAAAATCTTTCCTGATCCTAGTTGGAAAGTGATCACCTAAACTAGGTGGGGACCACACATGTGATTTTTTGTCGAAAAGTCTATTTTTAGACTATGTCTATTTTTAGACATATGGATCATGTACCGGGAGCTGTAGTATGCTATTCTTGGAGGATTGGTCATGTTGGTAAAAATAGATGGACCTCTATTTTTGGCAATTCAGGTTGGCTATCAAGTGGCTAAAGGTTGGAGCATGAGTTTTTCTAGATCTAGCTTGATAGTGTGTAGCAAGGGAGGTAGTGCATGAGAGCTTGCAAAGAGCTTTGTACTATGATTGTTACATGATCTCCATGCCATGTATAATATACTGATAGTTGGGGGTTTTCAGCTTTAAGCTTTCCCATGAAATACTGTGTTCATATGTGTGAATTTTTAAGGCTTTAATGTGTGCATGCAATTGATTTTATTTCCACATGTGATGATCAATGGTAGAAGAGATTCTGTATTATGCATGAAGCTAAAATAGTGTGTGATCAGGAGAATCTCGGTGGATAACATATCAGTTATTCAAATTTCTACATGGTATCGGAGTGATATTGATCATTGGAGCAATTGCAAAGCATTGAAGCGGTTGAGTTTTAGGATAAACTCAAGAAACATAAAGATGGAGAAAGACGGAAATATACATGCATATTGTATATAATTTTCTACATGGAATGAGAGCGAGAATTTTTGGGTGCGCGAGTTTGTAGGGAATATCTGAAAATTTTTGGTGAAATATTTTCAGAAACAAATAGCATATTTGGATTCCTTGCGAAAACATACCCAAATTGAAAAAAAAAATCGGTCGAATCGGAGCTCGGATGAGGGAGATATCATCGATTTAAAATCAGCTCTTTTTGTTAGAAAATTTTGCGATGGTGGGACAATTGCAATGTGCACGAGCCAAGAATCTACATGCACTGAGGTAAAAGATGCATGAAAAGCTTTGAGGAGAAAAGCAGAGGTTAGTGACTTGGTGGTTGAGAGGGAGCCTCTCAACATGCAGCGTGAGGACAAGTCAAGAAGGTTGGGATTCGGGCAAAGAATCTCTACAAACTTGGAGTAGATGGGATGTCTACGGAGCTTCCTGCTGATGGGAAGTGCATGAAAGGCATGCAACTGATGCTTGAGAGGGAGCAAGTTTTGCATGCAGGTATTGAAGTAGATGGGATGTCTACGGAGCTTCCTGCTGATGGGAAGTGCATGAAAGGCATGCAACTGATGCTTGAGAGGGAGCAAGTTTTGCATGCAGGTATTGAAGTAGATGGGATGTCTACGGAGCTTCCTGCTGATGGGAAGTGCAAGGAAGACATGCAACTGAAGCTTGAGAGGGAGTAAGTGTTGCATGCAGGCGAGAAAGACATGCAACTGAAGCTTGAGAGGGAGCGGGTTTTGCATGCAGGTGAAAGTGAACCTCGGGATGTGGAGCAGCCACAAGAGGATCATGGAGTGGAAGAGACCACTCATGCAGAGAAATTTCGTGCCAGATGGGCAGAGGGAGTGCATGAAGCTATACCACCAGGTGAGAGGTGGGGCAACATGCATGATTAATCCCAAGAGGATATTTCTGGGCAGGATTCATGAGATGGTGTGGATCTCATGAGTTGAACCTGGCTACGAGGTGCCCACAGCGCAGCAGTAGCAGATCAGTTGGATTGATGCAGGCATATCAAAGTGACAGTGTCGGATACTGAAGCGCGGATCAGAGTTGACAGCAAGTGCAAGAGTGCATGGGTGTAAAGATTTCAACAGCGCAGTGGTTCCTGATGACATGTGCAGTAGCTAAGCAGAGGTCGAAGACTTTGATGATAGATGCTAGATGCATTAGACTGATTGAGTTGTTTGGAGCCTATTCAGTTTCAGAGGAATTGCAGAGCAGATGCATGAGTTTGCATGGTGCATGCAAAGGGTGCATGGCATATGCATGGAGTTGCATGGTGCATGCATGAGTTTGCATGGCGCATGCAAAGGGTGCATGGCGAATGCATGGAGTTGCATGTCGCATGCATGGAGTTGCATGGCGCTTGTGAAGGTTGCAGGGCGAATGCATGGACTTGCATGTCACATGCAATGACAGTCCTTTCTTGTTGAGAGGGAGTGTTGAAAATGGCAACAAGAAACAGTGAAGGAGGCCTCCTGAAACATCTTTCCTGATCCTAGTTGGAAAGTGATCACCTAAACTAGGTGGGGACCACACATGTGATTTTTGTCGAAAAGTCTATTTTTAGACTATGTCTATTTTTAGATATATGGATCATGTACCGGGAGCTGCAGTATGCTATTCTTGGAGGATTGGTCATGTTGGTAAAAATAGATGGACCTCTATTTTTAGCAATTCAGGTTGGCTATCAAGTGGCTAAAGGTTGGAGCATGAGTTTTGCTAGATCTAGCTTGATAGTGTGTAGCATGGGAGGTAGTGCATGAGAGCTTGCAAAGAGCTTTGTACTATGATTGTTACATGATCTCCATGGCATGTATAATATACAGATAGTTGGGGGTTTTCAGCTTTAAGCTTTCCCATGAAATACTGTGTTCATATGTGTGAATTTTTAAGGCTTTAATGTGTGCATGCAATTGATTTTATTTCCGCATGTGATGATCAATGGTAGAAGAGATTCTGTATTATGCATGAAGCTAAAATAGTGTGTGATCTGAGAATCTCGGTGGATAACATATCAGTTATTCAAATTTCTACATAAAGTGCCTATGAAGAGATCGATCCTGTGTTCATTTGGAATATCAGTTACCCTTATATTCAATTTTTGGAAGTCCTGAATGTGCTGCCACACTAAACCTTTTTGTTTGAGATCTATAAATTGGCTAAAGAAGGTGTTGCTCTTTGTATCCTCATAATGTGTTGTCATTTCCTTCGTAAAAATTGACCAAGTGACAAATTTTTTATGGGAGCAAAGCCATCGATACCATACAAATGTATTTTGTTCTAAATGTAAAGTTGCAATGCGTACCATTTGTGTGTTTTGCACATTATGGAGATCAAAATATTTCTCCATCTGTAGTATCCATGTTACAGGATCCTTTCCATCAAACTTCCTCATATCCATTTTGGGAATATGGTGGTTCTTCCCTCCAACAGTAGAGTTTATGAAATCACGATTAACATTTATTTTGTTCTCATCATGAGTTTCCTCTACTATCTTTTCACCATTAGGGAAAATTTCTTGTATCAACTTTCCCAAACCTTCGATGTCTACTTTTAGATCTTTCTTCATGTTTTCCATGTTGTCTTTCATTTTTTCATCGATCTTAGCTTCCATGTCATCCATCTTAGCTTCCATTCCCACTTCCATGCCATCCATATTAGCTTCCAAAACATTCATCTTAGCTTCCACGCCTTTCTTCAAACCATCCATCTTAGTTTCCACGCCCTTCTTCAAAACTTCCATTTCATTTTTTATTGTTCTTTGCGAGAGTGAACTTTGTTGCACTTGCTCTTGTAATTTTGATATGTCATGTTGCCATTCTTCGCCTTCATGAGTCATAGCAGAGCCTTCTAAAGGCTTAATGGGTGTTGAATTATTTTTAGGGGCCATTTTAGAATCTAATATTGATATCTATTCTACAATAGGCCCTTGCAATCAATTCAACTTGATTCTTCAAACAAGACTTATGCAATTCGGAAAAAAAATACACACCTTTTACTTTCTTTGAGGAGCTCGATATTAAAATTATATTATATCTGTGATTGCGGATCTTGAATATCTAAAATTCATCACTGAAGTAGCCCTCTGAATTCTCTTTTGAATGCCACAGGTCTGACCTGATTTGGATTCTCCAAGACAAAGTTGTGTCCAATCTCCCACAATGACCTAATTATGGACTAGTTCAGTAGAGCGAACTTGTACGACTTGCCACGTGTCATTGTTTTGTCCTTTGTCTCTGAAATTGATAGCCAAGAAACTAAAGTCTGTGTACTTGTGACCACTTTTTACGGCACTCCAATCCGATGCCCAGAGAGAGATTTATTGAAATTTTCCCACGATCACCTCTTTGAGATGAAATTCAGGAGCCTGAAAAAGCACTACATTCCACAGATCATATCTCCAAAGATATTGTGAACCAAGCTCTGAAATTTCTTACAAATTTCCTCAGGATATCAGCTTCGCACCATACAAATTTCAGATTCTGAACCTTCGTAGAAAAATATTTATAGTGCCAATGCTACGATGACCTGTTTAGGAGCCTGAAAAAAGACCTAACTTCCACAGATCATATCTCCGAAAATATTTTGAACCAAGCTCTGAAATTTTTAGACAAGATTCCTCCTGATTTTGGCTTCGCACCCTAAACCTTTCAGCTTCTGAAACTTCGTAGAGAACAAGTTATAGCAAAAATTCCATGATGACCTGTTTGGAGCAGCGAAACCCTAGAATCCAAAGCTCTGATACCAAATGTTGTGTAACCAGCTCCAAAAAGAGAAGAAAAGAGATATCAACGCCTTAGAAATGAGCCAATTCGAGGGAGAAACCTAAAATACATTACATAAATGAACAATTCTTGGATGATACAATTTAAAAAACCTCCTTTCTATATATAGAAGTCCATGTGGCCATAATGTAATCCTAGTGGGCCATAATGTAATCCTAGCCGACCTAACAATAATAATTTAAGGGCACAATAATAACAAAATGGGGGTTACAAGGGTTCAATAATAACAATAAGGGGGTTACACTAACAATAATAAGGGACTATACTAGTGATATAGGGACATAACAAAAATAGGAAATAGAGACATATGGGTTGACATGTGAAATGTCGAACCATAATCTCTCAATAATAGCCACCACAACAATGCCTCTTACTTCCATACCACCCCATCATCATACCAAGTATGGTGGCCATACTCTCCTAATAGAATCCAACACAGTAAGGCCTCCTGTTGACATCCTCCCTCACCATCATGCAAGGTATGGGATAAATTTAGCACATACTCTCCGAAGACTAACCAAAGCATTAATGACTATTACTGCCACCTCACATCATCATCATGCAAGCCATGGAGAAAAAACATACTGATTGACATGTAGAATGTCACATCATCCCAACATAACCAAGCTCCCTACTACCACATCATATGAGAGTCATGAAATTTCCCAAACAATAACACACCCATGGACATAAGATATGGCATGTGATGGCCAAAATCTCTCAAGAGTAACCAGCGTAGCTATGCATCTTGTTGCTGCATCGCACTGGTAATATACAAGGCATGGATCATACAATTGTGAGGTGTTGGGTAGTAACCATAATCACCCAAAAGAAACTAGTGCAACCATGCTTCTTGTTGCCTCGTGTCATAGATATACAAGTAGCTCACCAGCCACTTGCTCATCATCCTCACCCATCCATCCAACTGTGGATGATGACTCCTATCATGCCCCAACTTGGTATCCACCCAATAGAGAATACCATCCTCCTCAATCTGATAATATTTTCACTCCATGAAATGTTGAAGTGCACCCTCCTTGAAGTCTCTCCATGAGAACCTCTCATTAATGACCCAATAGAACCTATGAAGTTCTGAATATTCTATAGGCAGAAACTTCCCTTTGAGCTGTGAGATGCTCATCGAGAAGGATCTATCTTGATAATGGAAGATGTGATCCACTAAAATATTTCTATCATCTACCATATGCCCATCCAATGCTTCATAAGTGAAGTGGTCATCAGAATGTTCCAAGAATAATTGGCCCCCAAAATTATCACTGCTCCTCAGTGATAGTGCTATGGATCTCGATGATGGTGCATCTGTTGTCTCATAGCCCTCTCCATACACAATGCTGAATTCATAGTCTTGCATTATACTAATCCACCATTGCTGCCTCTCCTGCAGCTATTGCTCCTCCTTAGAATGATGTCGTAGACCATGGTGGTTGGTCTTCACCCGAAATATACTATCAATCAAGATTTGTCAGAATTTACCAATGCATGCATAATGGCCAATATCTCTTTTTTGTAAATATAATACGTAGTTCATGCGACAGTAATATCCGACTCTCAAAAGCTATTATATAGCTCCCCTGCATTAGGACTATGCTAATCCCATCCTCTGAAACTCCACACTTCAACACAAAGTGTTGTGTGCAGGTCAACAATGTAATATTGGGATATATATACATCTCCTCCTTGAACAAATCAAGGGTCCTCTGCGTAGTGAAAGTCTGCGGCTCCAAGTCAACTCTGTGCTCTAATCCTTAGTTATGCATTTGACTTGATGGAATGACCCCACAAATCTGAGACTGAGGTAATGAAATAATACGGGATGGAAGTGTTTGAAAACCTTGGATAAGTTGATACTTGGTAACATCTTTCAAAGCTAAAATATTTCCTCCAACTGGTGCAATGAATTCTCCAACTGCTAGTGGTGGTGATGTGTGATCTTATATTGCTCCACTAGCACTGGTATCTGCCTCCTCCTCCTCATGCATCTCTTGAATCATGCATGGGGCTCTCAATGTCAAGTGCTCAATACCATCTTGCGAATATGCAAGTTCTCCTTCACCTGATGCAAGTACATATGCAACTGGTGGTGGTGGAAGTTTCTCCTCTCCCAGAGTGATATTGCTGACATCTTCCCTTTTCTCTTCATGTGATTTATCATCAATGGCAAGAAATGTATCAATGGTAATTACCTCTATTTTTCTTCTATCAAACTTCTTGATCAACCTTGGAGTGAAGTCTTCATAAGCAGTTACTCTTGCATGTTTCAAATGACTAAACCATGAATCTTTTGCTTCACCCTCAAGGTGCGGTGCTGCTGCTACTGGGTGTATATGGAAATAAATGATATAACTCCTTCATACAAGATTTTACTATGCTTTTGGATGATCTATCAAATGTAGGCAAGAAGAATCTATTTTGTATATGCCTTCTTCTATTGTTGCTGCAAGATCTCTGGTTTTTTTTTTATTTTGATAAAATCTTGGAAAGTTAGATTCTCCTTGACTGCTCTTGATTGATATTTGTAATCTACAAGCTATTAATCAAAGTCTCATGCTCTAAGTATCCCCCATCTCCATGGAATTCATCTCCTTTTGTAAGGAAAGTGGAAATAGAAAAGTGTTGTGGAGTGTTACACGTTATTTTGTCACCATGACATTTGGCTGTCTATATAGGTTCATCACTACCTATATTATGCTCCCTTAGAAGTCAAAAACCCTAATGTTCCTAAACCAAGTCTTGGAATTGGAGAAAATCTCATTAAAGCCCTAAAAAGTCTAACTCCACACTTTTCCTAACCCTTGCCTGTGGATCCACAACTATTTTCTCTATAGCCTACAGAAAATCCTGCACATTTTTCTTATAAAACCTGCAGATCCTCGTAAACAGTCAAATAAAGGAAAAAGTAAGTTCTAGAAGCCCAACTAGTCGAATATTATCCCAACTGGAAGCTTCTAGAAGCACGTTTAGTTTGAGCTTTATCCTATACTCATGAGCTCTATCCCTTCACTCATGGAGCTTATCCCTTGGTCTATGGAGCTCAAATCCCTTCATGAGAGGAATCCATCCCCCATTTCATGGAACTGAAACTACCTCCATTTCCCTATAAATTGAGCTCATGTTTTAGTCTCAAGGGTAGAGACACATACGTGGTAATTTCTGAAGAAATTCTAAAGAGAGCATACTCTCTATACTAGCCATTTTTTATATGAGAATGATCACACACTCATGTCCATAACTTTATGCTAGTTTAGAGAGAATAAGGCTTTTCAATATGAGAGAGGACAATTGTTCAGGACCTCGGAAGAACCTGTATAACATCAAGGCAAAAGGTTGTAAGGTTACTTCTTATTATACAAGTTAATACAAATGGATTCCATTTTCTCATTGAATTGTTCATGTATCTATTTGAGTATTTCAATTTTTGTATTCCTTTATCATTGAGATAGATTAGTGTTTTCTCAATTATTATATCTTGTAGGTTATTTTGATACTTTTATTTGTCTTTGATCACAGGATTCACATGCTGAAGTGACCTCTATTGGAGCGACTGGATAGAATATTTCTGCAAGCGTTGGACTTCAGGTAGGGGCATGTCCTCATACTTTGTTATTAATAATTCTTAATCACAAGTGATCTAGAGAAAATGGTTTACATTTGGTTGTTTGTTTCTAGATATCCTTAGGATATTAGGGAGACCGTTCTTGTCCGCAAGAAGGATTTATCCGCATAACATGGAGCTCTTTACATTGCTGATTGTTTATGCTTCTAATAGGAAGTGCTTGGACCTTCCTCAGTTTGAAACCCTCTTGAGGTTTCTCTTTGCCTTCCCCTTCTCATTTCTTTAGTCTCTGTGGAGAGATCTTGCATAGATCTAAAGAGAAGTGTGGATAAATTTACTCTTTCCATGATTGAAGACTTCTTATTTTTTTGCTTCTTCTTCTTATTCTGCTTATGTCATGAAATGCCCACAAGCTGAGCCAAAGGTAATTCTCTGAAACCACTATAATATTCCAAAATGGAAAGGACAAACACATAGAACATATGCAAAATCCCAACTACGGTAAAATAAGGATTAAATAGGTAAAACTGGAAAAATGTAGGAATACATCAAAACATTGTACATATGGGAAAAAATTAGTTAAACCATATCATTAAGGATCAATAACAAGGTAAGTACACAATGCTTGAAAAGGAATGCAGTCAAGCCACAAGATGGCTGAAATACACTAAGGAAATCTAGCACTGGAAAGGATAAATGTTGTTGCTGGAAACTACTGCCACTGTGAAGAAGATCTATGTGAAAGAGGCTACTGGAGTGCTCAGAAATATCTGGGATTTTAACGACAGATTCTACTCAAAAAACTGAGAAATGGTTTGGCCAAATTTTATCTTCAGATTTTCGGCCCTTTTTAGGTTGCACACTCCACCCTTGCTGGCTGAGTTACTCACTCCCTCGAGAAAAATACTAATATGGGGCTGAAAGAATGATCTATCAACTTCAATAGCACCCAATTAGCTCAATAAATGAAGGTTTGGCCCTGTCTCTTGATCTCCAAGCTAGAAGCTTGAGATATAGCTCCTCCTACCTCTACTCAAGTTGCAGTTGCACACTGTACAACTGTTGGAATGAAATGTGCTGTGAAGAGGGATGAAGCTTTAGTCTGCTACTAGGCGATGGAATATAGCTCACATATGATGGAAATAATCTCTCCAAAGTGAGGGAAAAACCCCTCATAGGAATCCAAGAAGAAATACTTGGAACTTCCTTCCTCCCTTAGATATTCCTGACTGGACTGCGGAATTCTTGAAGGAACTGATGTTGCATTGAGGTGTAATATGATGGCTTGATGTTAGATATCACAATATTTTTCCCGAAGTACTGAAATAGAAGCACAAGGTGAAAGGATGAATCATCCACTGGTTTCCTAGCTAAAATGCTAGAAACTACCTTCCTCCTCTCAAACCTTATGACACGAATGTGTAATTCCTGAAGATGTATATGCAGAAGAGAGGGGATGAAGGTGGCACCAATGGTGGATGATAAATAGTTTCTCAAAATAAGCTTACCATATTAGGCACTTGAAGTCCCCCTTGGGTAAGGGTGGGATTCCCGCTCAGGAACACCCATGTGATAAACAACAAAACAAACCTAGCTAAACAACTGAAGCATACAAATAAATTTCAAACGACAAAACAATATCAAATTCCACACCGATTTGATTTGATTCCCTCATATTCCTTATATGGTTGTGAGCCTTCCCTATCCTTGGCCCACCTCATAACTGTGTTGCACATGTGGCCACTAATCTCTATGAAGACTGCACTGTCTCTGCATGATCTACATGATCTCTGCAATTAGTCTCCACTCCCTTAATCATGTCTTCATTTAATGCACCACTTCCTCCACCAATGCATCATTAATGATCTATGATATTACTTTTATTCCTCCACTATCTCCATCATCTTCCTCATTATATCTCCATAATATCCACTCTTCCTTCATTAATGAGTTGCTCCACTACTCCATGATGTTGATCTACTATCTACTAACCCACATTCACACAACAAAAGTGGATTTTATTCATCTATGGGGTTCATGCGCCCTTCCACCCTTTTATTTACTTAATCAATTGAGAAAAATAAGAATTATAATATTCCAATTAACTGATGGAAAATTGGGAATATTACATTAGTGCATAGCTCCAAATCTAAAGGGCCAAATTCATTAAAAAATGTTGAATTATTCTTTCATATAGATTCCATTTCAAACTGTGATGAAAATGTTGCTTTGCAAACATTCGATACTTTGGCTGCTGCAGGCATCTGTGAATTTGATTTGTTTACTATGATACTATTAATCAAATCACCATTGTTTGGTTTTGTTGTTTTCAATGTATCATAGCCACAAATAGTAAAAAAATATCCCTTTGGTATTGAAATCTGAGTAATTGGAGTAGACATTTGTGACTTTGGTGTAGAGGTGTGTGATTTTGGTATTGCACTTTATTCCTTACCTATTTGCATGTGGACATCAATAAAATTATCAATCCTATGCGTGGGATCACTTCTCTCTTCTTGTTAGCAATATGTCTCTGCATGAATTTATAACTACCTAAACTATGTTTCATACCAAGTAGCTTCTCTACGTGGATCCAACAATCCAAACTTCCAAATGTCACAAAGTATAACCCCATCATTGAGAACCACTTTTTCCTCTAAGTCCTTTCATGACCAAGTACATTTTTAGTTGGTAGAAATTTTTTGAATTCACCTATCCACTTCCAATGACTTCCTTTATATGTACATTTTCCAAAATCTTGAGAGGATCCTATTTTTCCAAGGAATGTACCCATAGTAGTAGAAACATCCTTTCCATGATCAAACTCCTTTTCCATTATTGCTCCTGATGTAGTTTCCATATTAGACACATTAGACACATTTACAAAACCCCTTCCCATGTGTGTATCTCTCCAATGATTTAATTACTCACGATGTCCATCTCTAAGCCTTGGAGAGCCTGCAAAATATTATCACATATTCAACTTCTTCACTGAGTTCCATTTCATTGCTTGAACAATAAACTCTTACAAATCTCATTAAGGTTTAAGCCTCATGGAAGGGCCACTATACCATAAAAATATCATGGCAAGAACATGCAGAATGATTAGAATAGATAGAGAAGAACAAAATGAAAAAGAAATGCATGGGATGCACCTTCCCATTCTGACTCGATGAGTTCAACTCAATTGTGGAGCTATACTTTTGACACCAAATAGGTGGGCACATTGTCTTATTTATTTTATTAGTGGCTTGAAATTTGATTTATGAAACACAATATTTTGATGTCTATGATTATTTGGAAACCATAGAGAACTGTGAAGCAAAATGACAAAGTGTAAATCCCTTGAATATGATTCAAAGAGTTGGTGCAACTTTTCATCCTTATTTATGAACAGAAGAATGTACTTGCATATGATTAGAATTCGTGGAGCATTTAATCCTTCTTTATGAAGGGATGAATGTACTTGCATATGATTATATTTGATGGAGCATTTCATCCTTCTTTATGAAGGGAAGAATGTACCTGCATATGATCTTGGTAAGTGATTATAAATTATAAAATATTTCAAATATCAGATAGAAATTAAAACAAGTCATAACTGTGTAAGTCATCGTACCTTAATAGAATTTAGTTTTTCTTTGCTGATTTTTTTTTTTTTTTTTTTCGTAATGGAAACAATGTTTGCAGACTTCTGTTTAGCTTGATATTTTTTTTTAGAATTTCGTGTGTAATAATTTCATTCCTTTTGAGATATATTAAGTGTGTAATAATTTTTTTGTAGGAAAATAACATGTTTATAAATTTTCAATGTTTACAAGAGTGCTTCTCATTATTTCCTTACACGACATCACTACTCTTCATGCACACATTTTTTCAAGTGTAAATTGAAGTGATGGGGTTTATCCTACACCTAACCTCAATATTTTTGTTACAACATTGAGGGTGGTCATTGTTTATTGTTTTACATTTTATCATCCTGGAAGGAATCAAATGATAGTATGGATTCATTCATTGTCTAGATCCAAGTAAAAAATGTAATTTCTTCACAACAAAGTAATATAATTCTGTTTTTTTATTATAAAAAAAATAAGAAATTAAACATAGTTTTTTAAATCGTTGTTGATATATAAATCATCAAATTATTCATATCCAAAAAAAACTAAGTGTGCAACAAAATTTGTTTGACATACACATCTATCCACCCCTACTCATATATGGACCAGAACAGCTCCCAAAATCTGCTAATGATGATGAGAAAATGGAAATGAGGAATATGGAGAAATATAAAAATGGAAAAAAAATATCAAAATGAAAAACAACGACAATCGAATAGAGAATTGGAGAAAAATATCGAAAATGAAAAAGTATGTGATAGTCACCTGTAAAAAAACACCTTAGTTGGGGTAATTGCATGGAAAAAAAAACCATATATCATACCTCTAATCAACAACAAAATTTAGAAGATTAATGTTTCGGCAAGCACTCAATCCATATATCACATATCTAATAATTGAATTGACATATTAATTTTCAGAATGGTACATTTCCTTTCCAATGTAATTTTAAGAGGGATATTAGAGCATTGAGCTTCCATTCCTCAATATCATTTAATTACATCCAATTTTGATATATTAAAGTGGACATTCATCACATGTAAGTATGTAAGTAAATAAATTCTAGGTATTTCAATAGCATACCCTTTTGGGGTGGCTCTTCAGGTATTTACCCCTTAGGAGGTAATATATCACACTTTATATCATTCCATATAATGAGTAAGCTTCTATATATAGAACTATCAACACTAGAAAATAAAATATGACTCAACATATACACATTAGGATCTGCTTTACATCTAAGGAAACCATGGAAAATAAGTCCTACCAATCCATTTCACATACCAAACTCAATGCACCCACATAACACCATATGATAATTTATTCCTCATCATGTTTTGACCTCATCATATTCCTTTGTTAATGTTAATCATCATATCAAAGTGTCAGATATAAAATTCTAGGCTAATTCCTTCTTGCAATATTCCATCATTAAATCACAATAGGCATTTATTTTTCACATTCTTTCATAATATAAGGAATTTGAAATAAATAAATATATTATTCATTTTATTGATTTTTTTTTACAGAGACAAGAAAACCCATTAAACATGGTTGAAATATGGTCATTATGCATATAAGTTTCTTGTTATCCCAATCCAGGGAAAGCAGTGATTAGTACATGCTATGCAATATTGCATAAACAAAGTCCTAAAAAGGAAAATGAAGCATATTATGTTAGATCGATAGAAGGATTAGAAACATCTAGGGAGTATGGATCCAATGGAATTGTAATCACCACCAATTTTGAACTTGTGTGCAACTAGATGAAAGGCATGTACCAAGTCAAAAAGGAGAGGTTAAAACAACTGCATGGAGAAGAAAATAATATTGTTTGTAAATTTCAATCATTTAGCATACGAAATTGTGCAAATGTTAATATTAATTATAGTGATCTATTGTATGGGGAAATACTAATTCAATATTTGTGTGTGAAATATGAATTGTTGTCAAGAATCTCTCCATAAGAATTTACTGATGGAGATTGTAAGATATCTTTGATATGTGTGTGTTTTTTACTTATAAATATGGTGTCTTTAATGGCCATGTGTTTTTCCAATACTATACTAAGTGTGCCCCCACTATTTAAGCAAAACTTGGTGAACTTGACATGTTTTAGAAAATTTTGTATTAAATTCTAAAAATGTGCACTTCAGAATTTGTTTTTTTAGTCTTGAGTATATTTGAAATGAATAATTTACACCAAATAATTTTGAGGAAACCCTTGGATAGTTACATAGATTTTTTGAATTCTTGATATTTTTAAATAACAATTTTAAATATTTTTAAATGGATCAGGTAAATTCAGGGTTTTTTTTAAATATCATATATATATATATAGATATATACACATACACATACACACACACACACACACACACACACACACACACACACACACACACACACATATATATATATATATATATATATATATATATATATATATCGAGGGCATGGATCATCACATGAGTAGTTTCCACTTTATTCTTTGAGGTGTAAATGAGATAGAGCATCAACTGAGTCTCATACATCAACTAGAGGTAGACTTTCTATGCATGTTGATGATATTGGTCATGGATCAAGGAGATTATCATATGAATTGGGGGAGGGCCATCATTTGTTACATCATGATCGTGGTATACATATGTTTATGGGATTTAAGGGACATTGAATTTCCTCACCCTCCAACACCTTTGGTACCTCAATCTCCACTTCTAGTAAATTTTCCGTTAGAGATGGATGCCACCTGTCAGATTGGTTGAGAATAAAGGGATTCCATTATAGACAACATATAGACTACACTGACTCGAATTGATGTTGGTATAAATCGACAAAGAGCACAAGCTAGTGCGCGTGCTGATTTACTATATACATCAGATGAGGAGATAGATAATATGAATATTGAATAGGTTATAATATATGCAAACGTTTGTCATAATGGTTGGAAATACCTAATTGGTCATGAGAAAAAGGGCATGCGATCTGTATGTGTTAATGGTTAGGGTGGATATTTTAATGTAATGTAATGTATGTGTTAATGTTGATTCACATACATTTTGTAATTTTTTTCCGATATAATCTAACACGAATGTATCATATGTTCACCATTTTCATCTAAGTCGTTTTTTGAATGAAAATTTTGATAATATCACAGTCCCTGGCTCAAGTTCCAATCAAGATATGATGAGAGATGTTAGTTTTTTTTTAAGAGTTCATGTTGATAGTATTATTCTAATTTATTATATCGGTATTGTGAATACATATTTGTAAAATAAATAATTACATATTAATTAAATGTTAATAGATTTCAATTCCATTTGATTCTTTTGACAAAGCATCACCCTCTTCCTCCCTAGTAGGAGATGAGCCACATTTTTTCTTGTCACAAGTATTGAATATTTTAGTATTTTTTGTTATAAATTGAATCAAGTTTCATTAAAAAATGAGACTGTATCTTACAATTTTAAAATTTTCGAATTTTATCTTTCTGGAGATGGTTTCCCCTCTCCAGGGACATTAGTGATGGATTCAGCTATGGGGATAAGATTGTCTAAACAATTCGAAAAAGCTGTAACATTTTTTTTAATATTGCGATTTTATACATTTTCATGTGCATTTTTTTAATATATGCATGCACATGTATTGTACTGGGTATTCATGAGGCCTAAATGGATGGGGAACACCATGAGGTATTGCATGGAATTTTAAACTTGAGTTGGTTACAGGGATTAAATGGTCTAGAAAATTTGAAGAAGTTGTTACTTGATTTTTTTAATATTGCGAGTTTATGCATTTTCATGTGCAATTTTAAATTTTTAATATATACATGTACATATATTGTATAGGGTATCCATGGGGGCACAATGCATTTTGAACACCATGAGGGCGCAATGGAGGTGGAACACCATGAGGTATTTCATGGAATTTGAAACCTTTTATAACATTGTTCTAATAATTACATCCTCATTTAATTTAAAACATTAAAATTTAATTTTAAAGCACAAAATATTATGTATATATGGATGTTACACATGTTGTGCAGGGCACCCATGATTATGATGCGAGAACAAGGATGTTGATAGATCACATATTTCAGCAAGATTATTTTTTGTGCAAAATTATATTTCACAATCTTTTTATTACGTTTACTTTTATCACGATATAAATTTTCGATATATTTAAAGTAAAATTATTTATTATGAATTGATCCCTTTGATGAATATTTTTATTTCACAACTTCTATTATATATTTACTTTTATAATGATATAACTTTTGGACATATTTTAAATAGAACTCTTTATTATGAATTTTTCAAGTGATGCTATGTTCCAAGTTAAATGATAAGTAGAATGCATGCCATTTTGGATTTCATTATTACCCACAAAATTTCTCGTGGATCAACCTTTTCTTAGTTGTTCTAGTTAAAATGCAACTCTTTATTTGATGTAAGGTTTAAAGTTATATTTTTTTAGTTTAATCAACAAAAAACATTATTTAAAACATGTTACATTTTTAATGATGCATGGTTTGATGGTAAATGAAATAAGAAAAGATGGCCTTCCTCCCTCCCTTTGCCTACTGCCAAAGCGAGATTGAACCCTATGCCTGAAGGTTTTACATATAAGTTCATGAATATGAAGAAATGTTTGTAAATTTCCATTTAGCTTGTACATTTTTCATTATGATTCTTATAATGTTATTATAAGATAATAATGATTTGGGTTGATTATTAGGTTTTGTTAAGTTGCTTAATGAATAATAAAATTGCAAATTACAAAACATGGTACATTTTACATTCATGAATCTTATAAAGGTGTAGATGTTTAAAACAATCACATAACTTAAAATTATTCATTCATGAATAGATCATCATCTTGTTTAGAAGAGCTACTAGGAATGTGGGTTTATACTTAACTTTTAATATAAACTTGTCTAATGCAAAAATACTATAAAATTGCATTATAAAACATACATTTTAAATTACCTTCTTTTTCTTAAAGTCTACTTTCTGATACTAAATTGTATTTTTTATGAAATTTGAGAAAGCTTAGAGATTGAGAATTAAAAATTGCAATGTTGGATTAGCTAAAGTTGAATTAATCTAAAAAATTTCATTAGAGTAAATTAAATTTTCAAATATCAAATACTATATGTGGAGCATGCATTGTTAGTTTCAATAGGCTTTGTATGCACTGCATGTATAGGACAAACTTAATAAAATGAAATTTTTTAATAATTTTTTTTTTTAATAGTGAATTTTTTACAATAATGCGACTTTAATAAAGTAAATAATGTTACTAATATAGCAATACAAATATTTGAAAATATAAAATGATAGTCCATAAAAAATAAAAATGCAGTGCAAACATGATAGGTGTACAATAAATAAAAAACAAGAAAATTGTGATATGCTACATCCTTATATTATAGTAGTATTAGAGATATATTAATTTATTCTTAACTTAACAACAATGGCACCATATTAATGAAAACATTATTTTTTATACTTAGTACTAACTAGAATGGAAAACTTAAGAGTGCACAAAAAGAAAGGCTAACAATATACTTGAACTATTTCTCAAAGAAAAATACAAGGAGAAGATATTGTTGGGAAGTTAAATTAAAAAAATTCTAATGGAATTCCATCCTCAATGATCTGTTCATGGTCAACTTTTGACATTCTCCATTTTTTAACTTTTGATTTTTTTTCTTCATTAAAATTCTATCAACTTTATGCATGTTGAACACACCAATTGACTATATTGATAATTTATGGCATCGGGTTGATAGTATTGAAGGCAACATGACTCTCGGTTTGATGAGTTTCTTGGAAAAAATAACCTTCCAGTATAATAGACCCTCTTTGATATATAAAACTGTTATCATCACAATCCTCTAATAACTTCATCATTCATTGATCCAGATTTATGCATGAATGTAATAAAATAAAGAAATAGACATAAATATGGAGATGCAGTGAAAATAATACTTCATTTCATTAATATCAAATAAGAGAAATATGCTTACATACATAATGGAAATAAACTAGCTAGGGCGTTGGCAACTTATCTCTGAGAAGAGTTGTGGCATCTACAGGCCTCTGAAATATGTTACAATGAGGCTTGAGGGCCTATTTATTATTGAGAAATAATGGAAAACCATAAACATCCAAAAACCTAACCCTAGGAGATGAAGCGCCAAAACTATGGGGCCCATTTGGGTAAATTGGTGTTTCAACTTCCCATGGACGTAAATTTGGCATAAAATCTCTATTTGATGTGCACCTTACCTCGTTGGAAATATCTATCCAAGGAATACAACTTTTTATGTGAGAAACATCTATCCATGACCCATGTTGCTTCTGGTTTTCCCAAAAAACATAGTTTAGGGCCTCAAAACGGCTTTCGAAGTTCAAGACCTGAAAAAATGCTAAACATCATAAGTTGTGCTGAAACTAAAAAAATGAAAGAACTCATGGTGGGGGTTCAAATGGAATAGGTGGGTATCCACCTATATCCACCTGGATCATTAGGGCCTCAAAACATCTCCAGAAGTTCATGACCCAGAAAACTACTAAAAATAGTACGTTGTGCTGAAACTGAAAAACTGAAAGAACTGATGGTGCGGGTCCAAATGGAATTGGTGGGTGGCCACAAATATCCACCTAGATCATTCCTCCCTCCTTAGGAAGAAATGGTCCCCATTGCGTTAAGTTCCTCCATGAGAGGCAAATTCTACTGAACTGGTATTGGATTTGTCAATGATTTCCTGGACCTACTAGCGGACATGCTAGATGTGTTCAATAAATTTGGTTGTTGCAGATGGTACATGTGTGGATTCTGTTTGTGTAGCCACATGATGTATGGAAACATTAGGTGGCGGTGCACCAGGGGTCAAATCAATGGAGTGCTTGTTCTGACACTGTAGAGGAACCTTCGTGGGTGAGGAGAAAATGTCCTCGTATTCCTCCACGAATTTTTCCATCTGCTATAGCCATGCAGGGGAACCCTGCTTCGAGGCTGTGGCTAGAATATTCTTCTTTCCCTATGAGTGAGTTGTAGGGAAAATAAAATTCCTGGTTTGGGAAACAATCTTACTGCATTGTTTTTCAATAGTCAAGGAGATGGAAGGAGGTGGTACTACCTTCGGTATCCTGTACAATTTATTTCCCAAAGTAATAACAATAGAACAAGGCCTAAACTCATACACAACATGTCGCCTCCACAGGTATTCTTGGCCCAATACGGAATCATCTACATCAAGAGGAGAACATCACACAATACCTCATTTGTGAATGGCTTGATGCTGTATGGAAGGCGACACTGCTGGAAGAGGTGGAGATGTCTCCCTGGGTGAAGCCACCTGATGGTATATGGTTGTGGGTGTCCTATGGACTGTAGGCCAAGCCGCTTCATGACCTATACTGAAATGAGGCTCTTTTGGCTTCCACTATCGACAAGAAATTGCAGTAGAGAACCCTTCACCCACATCTACAAATGGAAGAGGTGCTCCCCCTCCTCCGGATTCTTGGTATCCTCCCTCTGGAGCTTGGTGGTGGAAGAAATGGCACTGGGGTCCACATCAATGATATTTTTCCCCTTTCCATCTCCCTTCTCTGGTTCTGTATCAGGATCTGAACATGCATCTGATTCGGGTGCCTTCAGTTTGGCCACCAGCAGCAGTTTCCACTTACACTCGTTTGTGCGGTGAGTGGGGCTGTTATGAAATTCACACCAATTCCCCATGTCTTTATTTGAATTTTTGGTGGTGTTATAAGTCACCCCGCCTTGGCTCTGCCCCTGTTCTATGGTTCGAGGGAGCCTTTCCCTGGATTTGGATTCTCGGATCCAAAGTCTCGCTTCTTCTTCTTAAATTTATACTTGATCTTGGCGGCATAGCGATATGCCGTGCCAAGTGATGTAATGTCGAGGAAAATAATTTCCTCCTAAATGTGTCTATGCAAAAAACTGTGGTACTTGAGCCCCAAATCTCTCTTTGAATCTTTAATACCCAACTTGGTGTGCATGGTACGGAAAAAAAAATCGTCAGTTTATGCACATCTTGATCCCTTTGTTGTCACATCATGGTCCATTGGATGTACTTGTCCTCATAGCTCCCCGCAGGGTAATATTGTTCCTTGATGCCATCTCGGAACGAATTCCAAGTGGGTGTGGCAGAGAACAGAGAGTGTTCCCTTCCATCCTTTTCCTCGCAGCAGGTTTCCCACTAGTCTTTGACATGGGGGCGACTTTGAGCAGTGAAAAAATAATATTTTCTTGGTTGGAGAAATCATGTACTGAATACCCTTCTAGAAAATTCAACCATATATCTACAGCATTTGCATCTATCTAGCCTTCAAATACATGAATGTCAAACTTTACCTGTACCTTGAAGGGAGTGGTGCCTCCAGAGTGGTTTTTGGATGCAGATGCGCCATAGGTGGGAAGCCATTGAATGATCTGAGCAAAGTTATCCATCATTTCTTTCCTTTGCTTCTTAAGGGCCTCCTCAAGCAATATTTTGATAGGATATCTTGCTCTCTCGTATTTATTTTCTCCTACCATGGGAGGTATTTGGGGGTTGAGAGGGTGATCTTGTAAGGGTTCAATCAGATCGAGCCCTAACTCCTTATACCCTGACCTCTTTGGGGACATGCAAAGAAAAATAGAGAAAGAGCAGACCGCTCTGAACCCACTGATCCAAATTTATGCAGGAACACAATAAAATAAAGAAATAGACATAAACATAGATATTTCTCATAAATAATACTTCATTTCATTAATATCAAATAACAGAAATATGCTTACATGTTGGGAAAAATACTGAGAGGGGGGGGGGGGGGTGAATCAGTATTTAGGGCATACTAAAAAATTTCTACTTTTTCATGCTCTAAAACCCATACGCTACTTTCCTGTCACAGACTCGCGTATGTACGCGGATACCCTTCATAAAACTCGCGTATACACAAAGATCTAATTATGCCATTAATTCTTCACTTATATAATTCCATCATTTATTCATCAGATGTTCATATAGCAGTAGACATGTGCAGTAATAACAGAATGAAACATCACACAAAAGCATCACACATGAACACCATGATTTTTAGGTGGAAACCCAAGTCGGGAGAAAACCACCGCTGCCGTTGTCTCAGCCTTCAATATTTTATTATAGAGAAAAAATTCTTACAATCATGTACTGGTGCAGACTTATACCAGCATGCAGGCACCCACCTGTAGAAGGCTACAACCTTCTCTCGTTTACCAGCCTCACCTGGAAGGGAGCTTCAACCCCCTGCTCTCGTTTACCAGTCTCACCTGGAAGGGAGCTACTACCCCCTGATATTAGCACCAGCTTCTGCTGACAGAAAGCTTCTATTATCAGACTGAAGGCTTCAACCCTCAGATCCACTACAGACCACGTTTCATCAATTTTCAAACTGGATCCAACAGCTCCAACACAACCCTTCACTCTTCAACAACATACTTTGCCCAATGCTACAAATAGAACAATGAACCTACTGAAACCAGAATATCAAAGTTAACCCAGACTTCAGAACAGACCTTCAGAACCACATTCATCTTTGAGCATTCATCAGTTTAGATATGATATGTGATTTTCTTAAGATGGATCCGCATATATACGCGCTTTCACTGAAGACAACCCGCATATGCATTCACGCAACTTTTCAAGAAAACCCTAACAGGTCATACCCGCATTTATTGAAATAGATCCGCGTATATACGCTCCTTCTCTGAAACGAACCTGCGTATAGATATATAAAAGATAAACTTTGCAGAATAGACCAGATCTATGAACTTACCCAGATTTATTCAAATTCTCTTAACAGATTTGCGCCAGGTCTTCATCACTTCTTTTCAGATCATCCAAGAGTTTTTCCATTTCAAGATCTAGAGTTCTTGAACCTTCATTATGTTCATAGATACATTCTAGAATCATATCTATCAATTAAGAGCAAAGTTCCACCATGTAGATATAATTTAGAGTGAAGTATTCATTAAAGCCCAGACACCTACCCACCTTGCACAATGAAATTCTTCTCCTTATATAGATTTAGCCTTTTTCAATATCATGAGTCAAAACCACATTACTTCCGATGGTATTCTTGGACGGGACCACATAGACAACCCAGCGCTCAATACAATGGGTCAATACCATGGTAATGCCCCTTGGTATTCTAATTTTGGAGCGCTAAAGCCCATACGCGACTTGGTACGTCCTTTTCCGCGTGCATACGTGACTTCCCTTAAGCTAACCCGCGTATTACTTTTGACATACATTTTTCATCATTCCTTTCATCATTACATCTGATTTGCTCTGTAAGCACATCATATCACATAATTACATCTTTACCAAGTCCATCAAGTCAGGAATAACTTCATCAAGAAGGTTGCCATCCTCTTCATCAAGTGGGTTGCCATCAAGGACAACACATTGCATCATATTGCCAACAATCTCCCCCTTTGGACTTGATGGCAAACCATGATGGTGTTTGATCACCACAATAGAATCTCCCCTTATTCAAAACACCAAACACCATGTCTCTCCCCCTTTGACATCAAGGGCAAAGGGTGGATCAAAACCATCACAAAGTAATTCACCTTCATCAAAGCGCTATAGATCTGAAGTGCACTGAAGTTATCATGCTCCCCCTGAATTCATGCTGAAGGTTCATATGCATGACTTTATGCCCTTCCTATGACCAAGGACTCATACTTACATCAAAGATCCAACCAAGTGGATTTACATATGAGACACAAATACCCAACGAAGAGGGTTTACACAATTTGACTCAAGTCCTTACATGACTGAATATTACAAATTTACATCATAGGTCTCATCCATGACTTTTTCATCAAATAAAAAATGTGATCTTTTATGACCAAAACCAAAAAGATCTCAAGAGAGAGATCATATTATAGAACCTACATAATGCCAACAATGGATTATACTCAGCAAGGCCAATGCTCCCCCTGAAAATGTGCATTCAAGCATCTTTTCTATATGACCAAGGCTCCCCCTTTGCTTGTGTATCCTGAGCGCTTTCAACAACAAATCATCAAGGCATCTTCACCCAAAATCAGAGAATGAAACAGAATATAAGAGCTGAAATATCAACAGTGACTCCAAACAGCATCAGAGATACCAAACAGCACTGCAGCTGAGCTGAATAACGTTGACCCCAAACAAAAATTGCCAGCAACCAATCATACGCGGCTTTATGTGATTAAACTCACGTATATACGCGACTGTGTTTCAGGAAACCCGCGTATACAATTTAATCTTCTGAATTTAATCAGATCTGATCTTCTGAGAGGTAGAGACAACACCCAACTTCTATCTGAGATATTCAAATGCTTCCCTGGGCAGAGGTTTGGTAAAGATATCAGCAGCTTGTTCTTTGGAGGGAACATACTCCAACTTCACCTTTTGTTCAAGCACTTTTTCACGTAAGAAGTGATACTTGATGGGAATGTGCTTGGTCTTCGAATGCATAACAGGATTCTTTGAGATACTGATGGCACTTGTATTATCACACATAGTGGAGATAGGAGAAGTACATTTGATTTGAAAATCTCCCAAGGTTTGCATCATCCAAAGGAGTTGAGTGCAACAAGATGCGGCAGCCACATATTCTGCTTCAGCAGTAGATAAGGCAATAGAACTTTGCTTCTTACTGAACCAAGATACCAACAGAGGCCCCATATAGAATGCACCACCACTAGTGATTTTTCGATCATCAACATTTCCAGCCCAATCTGCATCAGAGTAAGCATGAAGAGTAAGATCAACATTCTTTGGATACCATAGTCCAAAGTCTTGAGTTCCTTGTAGATATTTGAATATTCTTTTGACAGCCTGAAGATGAGACTCTTTTGGATTAGCTTGGAATCGTCCAACAATCCCAACAACATGCATAATGTCTGGTCTAGTCCCGGTGAGATAAAGTAGACTTCCTATCATTGATCTGTATTATGGTTGATTCACCATGGGAGAATCATCATGAGAACTGAGATTCCATCTGGTTATCATTGGTGTGCTTACAGGCTTGCATTCTTCCATGCCATACTTCTTCAAAATTTGCTTAAGATATTTTTCTTGTGATAGGAACATTCCATCCTGTAGTTTGATGCACTTGCAAGCCAAGAAAGAATGTTAGTTCCCCAAGTAAAGACATCTCAAATTCTTGCTGCATAACAGAAGCAAATTTTTGACTCAAGGATTCTTCATTACTCCCAAAAATGATATCATCAACATATACAATCACAATCAAAAGTTTGTCATGTTCAATTTTTGTGTATAATTTTCTATCAGCAGACCCCTTTGAAAATCCTTGTTGATGGAGATATTTGTCAAGACGATAGTACCATGCCCTTGGAGCTTGTTTGAGACCATATAGAGCCTTTTTAAGTTTACAAACAAGATTCTTATCATTTCCCAAAATGAATCCCTCTGGTTTTTCTATATAAACTTCTTCTTCAAGATCACCATTGAGAAAAGAAGATTTGACATCCATTTGATAGACTTTGATTTGTTGAGAACTTGAAAAAGCAAGAAACATTCTTATGGCTTCAAGTCTAGCTACAGGAGCAAAAGTTTCTTCAAAGTCTATACCTTCTTGTTGAGTGTACCCTTTGCAAACCAATTTGGATTTGTTTCTTATAACATCCCCATTTTCATTTAACTTGTTCTTGAATATCCATTTGGTTCCAATGACATTTTTATCATGTGGTCTTGGTACCAATTCCCAAGTGTGATTCTTTTCAATTTGATCAAGCTCTTCATTCATGGCTTGAATCCAACATTCATCTTTGCTAGCTTGATTGACATTTTGAGGTTCAATTATGGACAGGTATGCCAAATAGCTAGAAGATCCCACAAGAGTCCTCATTGTTTGTACACCTGATTCCTTGTTTCCCAAAATTTGAGATTCAGGATGATTCTTTTGAACATATCTGGATGGAGCTTTCTCTGATAAATTATCTTCAGGTTCTTCATTGGATCCACTATCTATATCATTTCCATTTGATGTAGAAGGACATAAATCACCATCATCTTCTTCTGTTGCTTGTTTTTCTTCTTTAGGAGTTGTACGAGACTCATCAATGACAACATCAATACATTCAACAATATTTCTAAGCCTTTTATTGTAACATTTGTATGCTCTGCTTGTAGATGAGTAACCAAGAAGTATCCCTTCATCTGATCTAGGTTCAAACTTGCCAAGCTTTTTATCATTATTTTTGATAAAGCATTTACTTCCAAAAATTCTAAAATGCTTTACAGAGGGAGAATTACCATACCAGAGTTCATATGGAGTTTTGTCACTATTTACCTGAACATGTGCCTTGTTGAGAATATTTGCTGCTGTATGTGCTGCTTCTCCCCAGAACATGTCAGGAGTTCCAGAATCATCAAGCATAGCTCTAGCCATTTGTTGAATTGTTCTATTCATACTTTCTGCTACGCCATTTTGTTGTGGAGTGCCTGCTACAGAGAACTGTCTCTTTATGCCATGTTGTTCACAAAATTCAAAAAATTCATTTGATGTATATTCTCCTCCTCGATCAGATCTAAGACATTTGATTTTTAGATCCAATTCATTTTCAACCAGTGCTTTGAAGATCTGAAATTTCTCAAATGCTTCATCTTTGTGTTTAAGCAACCCAATCCAACACATTCTAGAGAAATCATCAATAAATAAGATATAGTACTCTTCTCCACGTGGTGACTTTTTCCTCATAGGTCCACAAATGTCAGTATGAACAAGGTCAAGAGGCCTTCTTGATGATCCTTCTTTGGCATTAAATTGTACTATGGTCTGCTTACCAAATTGACAGGATTTGCATATGATACTTTTTGGTAGAGTAATATTGGGAAGACCACGAACAGCTTGAAGTCTGCTTGCTTTGTTGATTTGAGAGAAGCTTAGATGCCCCAGCCTTCTATGCCATAGCCAATTTTCTGAAGATTTGCTCAAGTAACATTGATCTTTGCAGTTCTTCAATACATATAGGTTGCTTGGAGTTCTTTTCCCTTTTATAATAGTTCTACCTGTATCCAGATCACGAACCACACATTCTTTTGAACTGAAGACAACTTCTGTACCTTGATCACACATTTGACTTACACTTAACAGATTATGCCTTAATCCATCCACATACATGACATCATTAGCCTTCACCTTTTCTTTTAGAAACACGGACCCTTTTCCTTTAATTACAGCAGGATTATCATTTCCAAATATAACTTTCTTTTCCTTTTCTAGAGCATTATATGAAAGAAGTTTGCTTTTGTCACCTGTCATGTGTCTTGAGCACCCACTATCAATGTACCATTGATTTTATTCACCTTCTTCAAATAACGCTATTCCAAAATTTTCAACCTGTAATTCCTTCTTTTTCCATACTTTGGAACTTGAAGGAAAATGTTGTTTTGGCTGGACTTTGCTCCTGCATTCAGATTCTTCATAGCCAAAGTTATTGCAATAAGCACATTCAACTTCGTTTTGAAGAGGAGAAAAATTGTTATAGGTGTTCCCTTTTGGTTCAAAATCCATCCTTTTCTTTCTTGCTTCTCTTGTCATGATGGTTTTATATGCAACACATTGAACAGCTTTATGACCAAAATTGTGACATGAGAAACATTGTCCATTGAAGTAGAAATTTCTGCGATCATGAAATCTTCTATTTGAGTTTACCTGTTGATTGTTGCTTCTTTGAGAGATATCCCTGTTAGTGTTCCTTGTATTGTGAAGATCATGCTTTACCTGTGAAGATTCTTTATTCCCTCGTTGAGTGGCTGAATGTAGTAAACCGGTTGTAGCAGCTTTTAGATAATTTGGTGCTGAAGCCTGAGAGGATTCTCCGGTGTATCCAAGACCTGTCTTAATCAGAGGAGATCGTTGAACCTTGATAATCTCATCTAAGGTTTCGGATCCTTTAGCAAATCTAAGATTCAGAGTCTTTACTTTCTCAAGTTCTTTTCTTAGACTTACTACTTCACATTCTAATTTTTCATTATGTTTCTTTGCTTCTTCATTCTGCCTTTTTAGAGTCTCTATGATTATTTTACTTTCTTCCAAGCATAATTTGAGTTGATTGTTTTGATCAAGAAAATCATTGTCATCTAGAGCATCCATAAAAGCATCCTTATCGTCTCTAGAATTATTTTCAAATGCCATGAGAAGTCTAAGATCTTGTTCACATTCTTCTTCACTGTCAGATAACCCATCACTGTCTTCATTTGTATAGTAACTTTTCTTAGCGCTATACCTGTTCTTATTTCTTCTTGCTACTTCTTTCTCTTTAGCAGATGTTTCTTTATAAGGACATTTTGCAGCATAATGACCAACTTTTCCACAATTAAAACATTTTAAGGGAAGCTTACCTTTGAATCTTCTGGTTCCTGGTTGGAGTTTTCTCACAAAGTTTGCCTCATCTTCTTCTGAGATATAACCTGACCCTTCCAGTTTTTGAACTTCTTTCCCTTTTGTAGAAACTTTAAAAACAACTTCTTTGACTTCAGATAGGCCTCCTCTCCTCATTTCGTATGCAGTCAATATGCCATGAAGTTGCACCATAGTAAGATTTTGAAGGCCCTATTTTTCTTCAAGGGCAGAAACATTTGACTCAAACTTGGCCGTTAGTGATCTCAAAATTTTCTCAACCAAAGTGGATTCGGTTATTGTTTCTCCCAGATTTCTCATACGGTTTACAACATCATCAACACGCAAAAAGAAACCAGCAATATTCTCATCACTATGCATTTTTAAATTATCATACTCAATTCTGAGAGATTGAAGTTTTGCACTTTTTACCTTTGCATCACCTTCATAGCTTAGGATGATTTTGTCCCATATCTCCTTTGCTGTATTTAGCTACATGACTTTGACAAATTCTGCTTCAGTTAGATTTCCAGTTATCGCATTGACCGCTTTTGCATTTGATTCATAATTCTTTCTTTCAGTTGGATCTGTTGGTGTAGCAGTTGGATATTGATATCCTTGTTCAACAATGGCCCATATATCTTCTCCCATAGACTGAAGATAGGATCTCATCCTTATTTTCCAGAAGATTAAATTGCTTCCATTGAAGAGCGGAGGTTTGATAGATGCTGTTCCCTCGTGATTTCTCATCCTGCTTGATCTTCCTTCTAGCGGTTAAGCCTTTTCAGAAGGACCAGCTCCGATACCAATTGTTGGAAAAATACTGAGAGGGGGGGGTGAATCAGTATTTAGGATTTACTCAGCATATTTTTACTTTTTCATTCTTTAATAACTCATACGCTACTTTACTGAACCACACTCGCGTATATACGCGGATACCCTTTATTAAACTCGCGTATGCACAGAGATATTAATAAACAACCAATTATTCACTTAGATCCTTGCATGTGTTAATTTATCAGATGTTTATATAGCAGTAGACATGTGCAGTAATAACAGAATGAAACATCACACAAAAGCATCACACATGAACACCATGATTTTTAGGTGGAAACCCAAGTCGGGAGAAAACCACCGCTGTCGTTGTCTCAGCCTTCAATATTTTATTATAGAGAAAAAATTCTTACAATCATGTACTGGTGTAGACTTATACCAGCACGCAGGCACCCACCTGCAGAAGGCTACAACCTTCTCTCGTTTACCAGCCTCACCTGGAAGGGAGCTTCAACCCCCTGCTCTCGTTTACCAGTCTCAACTGGAAGGGAGCTACTACCCCCTGATAATAGCACCATCTTCTACTGACAGAAAGCTTCTATTATCAGACTGAAGGCTTCAACCCTCAGATCCACTACAGACCATGCTTCATCAATTTTCAAACTAGAACCAACAACTCCAACACAACCCTTCACTCTTCAACAAACATACTTTGCCCAATGCTACAAACAAAACAGTGAACCTACTGAAACTAGAATATCAAAGTTAACCCAGACTTTAGAACAGACCTTCAGAACCACATTCATCTTTGAGCATTCATCAGTTTAGATACGATACGCGCTTTTCTTAAGATGGATCCACGTATATACGCGCTTTCACTGAAGACAACCCGCGTATGCATTCACGCAACTTTTCAAGAAAACCCTAACAGGTCATACGCGCCTTTATTGAAATAGATCCGCGTATATACGCTCCTTCACTGAAACGAACCTGCGTATAGATCTATAAAAGATAAACTTTGCAGAATAGACCAGATCTATGAACTTACCCAGATTTCTTCAAATTCTTTTAACAGATTTGCGCCAAGTCTTCATCACTTCTTTTCAGATCATCCAAGAGTTTTTCCATTTCAAGATCTAAAGTTCTTGAACCTTCATTATGTTCATAAATACATTCTAGAATCAGATCTATCAATTAAGAGCAAAGTTCCACCATGTAGATATACTTTAGAGTGAAGTATTCATTAAAGCCCAGACACCTACCCACTTTGCACAATGAAATTCTTATCCTTATATAGATTTAGCCTTTTTCAATACCATGAGTCAAAACCACATTACTTTCGATGGTATTCCTGGACGAGACCACATAGACAACCCAGCACTCAATACAATGGGTCAATACCATGGTAATGCCCCTTGGTATTCTAATTTTGGAGCGCTAAAGCCCATACGCAACTTGGTACGACTTCCCTTAAGCTAACCCGCGTATTACTTGTGACATACATTTTTCATCATTCCTTTCATCATTACATCTGAGTTGCTCTGTAAGCACATCATATCACATAATTACATCTTTACCAAGTCCATCAAGTCAGGAATAACTTCATCAAGAAGGTTGCCATCCTCTTCATCAAGTGGGTTGCCATCAAGGACAACACATTGCATCATATTTCCAACACATCCATGAGGGAAATAAAAAGGTAAGGACAGCCAAACTTCAAGTATATAGAGCTCAATTTAAAAATTTAAAAATGAATGATGATGAAGATGTTGGTAGCTTCTTCTGAAGAGTTGCAGAAATTGTTAACAATATGAAAGCTCTTAGAGAAACCATACCAGAAAGTGTAAATGCACAAAATATTCTAAGACCTCTTCTACCCAGTTTTAACCCCAAGGTGTCTGCCATAGAAGAAACAGGTGATTGGGAAACTTTGACCATGAACCAGTTACTTGGAAATCTAACAACCTATGAGATGAGACTCCCACAGAAGAAGCCAAGTACGAGGGAGGCAGATTTTAAAATAGAAAATAAGAAAGAAGAAAAGGAAGATATATGTTCTTGCTCTGATGAAGAAGAGGCCAATTTTGTCAAGAAAATGGATAGAGGCTCATATACCCCTGAGTATGTCAAATTTGGAAGCCATCAAAGGAGATTCTTCCCTCCTATGAAAAATGCCACCTGTTATGCCTGCCACAAGCTGGGACACATTGCTACATACTTTCATACAAGGAGGAGTAATTCAAACCAGCAAAAGATGCAAACAGTGAAGAGACTGTCTGAAGCAAACAAATGGAGAAGACAACTTCACATCAGGTATGAAAATTGTTTCTATGGTTACTGTTTTTATTGTAAAGAATTTGGCCATAAAATCATTGAGTGCAGAAAATATGGACAAAGATTGATGGTCAACACCTCAAGGAGGTTTATGAATCAAGGAGATTTTACTCATACTCACAATTCTATGAAAATTATGATCAAATGTTGTGTATGCAATAAAATTGGACATATGCCTTCCAAATGTCCTCTTAGAGTATGTGGTTCGTCATCTCACAAAAGATACCAAACAAAAGGATGTTTCTAGAAGGTTAATAAATGTGACCTGGCTCTAACTGCTCAAGACCTAAAAAGCCAATGGTATCTGGAAAGTGGCTGCTCAAAAAATTTGACTGGAGATAGAAGCAAGTTTATAACTTTTGATAAAAAAAAATCTGGTAATGTTACTTTTGGCAATGATAAATCAGGAAAAATGAAAGGAAAAGGCTCAATCAGCCTAGATAATGGCAGAGGAAAGGCCCAAGATGTACTATTTGTAGATGGGTTGAAAGAAAATTTGCTAAGTGTCAGTCAAATGTGTGATAAAGGTTGTGAAGTTATTTTTAGAGCACAAGACTGTGAAGTCAGGTCAAGCACCAGAAGAAAGACTCTACTCAAAGGTGTTCGAACAGAGAGTAATTTTTACATAGTGAAATAGGAGGATGAAGCATGGCATCTTAGAAAACTTGAGGAGTCATGGTTATGGCATTGGAGATTGGGACATCTCAGCTTCGACCATATCATCAGAATGAGCAAGAAGAAAGCTATCAAAGATATGCCAGAAATAAAAAGTCCTTCAAATACCATATGAAAATCTTGTTAATTGGGAAAACAGACCCACACATCCTTTAAGGCCAAAGATGAGCTATAAACAAGAAGACCACTCTAGCATGTGCACATGGACCTGTGTGGACCTGTAAGAACTAAAACACCAAGTGGAGAATCCTACTTCATGTTGATAATAGATGATTTCTCCATAATGACATGGGTTGCATTTCTCAAGAATAAATCGGAAGCATTGGAGAAATTCAAAATATTCAAATCATTAGCAAAATATCAAATAGGATGCCAGCTAAAACGCATCAGATCAGACAGAGGAGGTGAATTCACAGATTATGACTTTGCAGACCTATGTAATGAACATGGGATAGAGCAAAAATTTACTATTGCAAGGACACCTCAACAGAATGGAGTAGCAGAGAGACAAAACAGGTCTATAAACAAATTTCCAGAGCTATGATGCAAGAGCTATGAATGAATAATTGTACCTAATTGAGAAGAAAAATACCTGGGAATTAGTTCCTAGACCCACTGAGAAAAATGTCATAGGCTCAAAATGGATATTCAAGAATAAAATGAATGAACAAGGACAGGTAATCAGGAACAAAGCTAGACTTGTATGGAAAGGATATTCACAAATCAAAGGTCTAGATTACGATGAAACATTTTCCCCTGTAGCTAGAGTGGAAGCTATCAGAATGTTTCTAGCCTTTGCAGGCTACCATGACTTCAAGGTATATCAAATGGATGTGAAATTTTCCTTTCTGAATGGAGATCTAGAAGAAGAAGTCTACATGGAACAACCAGAAGGATTCTCATTAACTAATAAGGAAGACTGTGTGTGCAGACTAAAGAAGGATCTATATGGACTGAAATAGGCTCCTCGTGCTTGGTACTCAAGGCCGGATAAGTACTTGCAAAAAAAAGGCTTTAAAAGAGGAGGAGTAGACAACAATCTATACATAAAAGCCCATGAAAATGATCTCCTGATTGTTGTAGTATATGTTAATGACATTATGTTTGGAAGCAACAAAGATGAGCTAGCAAAAGGATTTTCTGAAGAGATGAAATCAAAGTTTGAGATGTCTATGATTGGAGAGCTCACTTTCTACTTAGGACTTCAAATTCAGAAAAAGAACACAGGTACATTCATATGACATGAAAAATACTTAAAAGAGATGTTAAAAAAGTTTAAAATGGAAGACTGCAAACCTGTGTCAACTCCCATGATCACTGGATGCAAGCTATGTGCTGATGATGGATCTGATGATATAGATCAAAGACTTTATAGATCCATGATAGGAAGTCTGCTATACCTAACAGCATCTAGACCAGACATTATGTTGGCAGTTGGACTTGTGGCTAGATATCAGGCAGCACCAAAACAAAATCACCTTCTAGAAGTCGAAATAATATCTAGATATCTACAAGGAACTGTACAGTATGGACTATGGTATCCAAAAGATAAGAGCTTCACATTGACAACATATACAGATGCAGATTGGGCCAGCTATGTTGATGATAGGAAAAGCACAAGTGGAGGTGCATTCTACTTGGGAAAAAGTCTGGTGGCATGGCTAAGCAAGAAACAAACATCTATCTCTCTATCTACAGCAGAAGCAGGATACATAGCAGCAGCAGCATGTTGCACACAAGTCATGTGGATGAAGCAAACCCTCCAAAACATGAAGGTAAGCATTGATGAACCTATCTCCATCAAATGTGATAATACAAGTGCTATAAGTATTTCAAAAAATCCTGTACTTCATTCAAAAACTAAACACATCCCAATCAAGTACCATTTCCTAAGAGAATAAGTAGCACAGAAGGTAGTGAAGTTGGAATATGTGCCAAAAAAAGAAAAAATAGCAGATATATTCACAAAACCTCTCGCTAGAGAGCCATTCGAATATCTGAGAAACAAACTAGGGGTAGTGTCTTCAGATACTACTCTTTAAAAGAAAAATAAATCTTCACTCCAGGAGGAGAACAGAAAAGAAGACATCATTCCAGGGGGAGATCAGTCGACAAAGAGAGCTATAAAAAGGCTAGAGAAACTAAACAGAGCATGAAACAGGTCCTCAACATCAAAGAAACATGGACAAGATTTAAAAGCACACTGGGAAATTAGCAACCCTTTTGCCATTGATGTCAAAGGGGGAGGAAAAAAGAGCAACAGAAGAAAGGGTCCTAAAAGGAAAGCAGAGGACTTATATTTCCATCAATGCCAAAGGGGAAGACTGTTGGAAATGTTTTCATTGATGGAAAAGGAGACAGCATGGAAGAGCAGAGAGAGAAAAGAGGTAGCAAGATGTAGAGAGAGTCGAGTAGCAGCAAAAGAAGCAAGGCAGTAGAAGACATAGGTTGCAGAGACAGAGATAGGAGTCGGAGAAGTGAAATGAAATAGTCAAGAAACAGAGAAAGGCTTGAGAAAGCACAGTGACGCAGAGTCAGAGAATAACTAAGGCAGAGATAGAGAATACAGAGGCAGAGCTGTAAACAAACCAACAGTGAAATGATTGCAGGAGATGCGGAACCGTGCAGTAAGGGCACAAAACCAAGAAAGGAACCGAAATTACACAGCGAAAACATAA